>JAOXYD010086199.1:0-12162 GCA_028565735.1 Pinacopodium congolense
TTCCTTCTTCTTGTTGTTGGATCTTTCGTTCGTACACATCTTTTCTTTGTTTCCCTTTCCCGAGCCTATAGTGAGTTGAGCTTTCTAAAAGATCCTTCTATCCTTACTTTTTTTGACAGAATCTTCAACGGCAGTCCATTAACCATCAACAGAGGCTTATTCTGAACCACCATTGATGGTGTAGCCTTCGGCCTTTAATGGTGGTTGCCTTCAACTACTATTGATGATCTGGATTGTAGCTTTCCTTCTAGTTTTTGCTCTAATTCTCTCTAAAACTTGATGCTTTGGTACAAACTTGTGCTGGAAGATCAAACCTATTATTTAACTCATAATAACACAAATTAAACATTTTTAAATAAAAAATTAGGGATGAATGCAAGTGAATTCACATACAAAAGCACAACAAAACTTATCCCTATCAATCACCATAAAGAAATTCATTATTTACTCCTAGTTTATGGAGTTCCTATCCTTTAACTACAACAATTTCCAAAAGACATATTCCTATCACTAGTTTTACAATTGGTGCAAAGGCCTTGTTAAAATCTATCCTTTCAACTTCAGTGAATGTTTTTAAAATTAATCATGCTTTATAACATGTTATTTCTCCGCTTGTTTTGAACTTGATTTTGTATACCCATTTGGAATTTATTACTCTTCCCTTCTAAAACTGATTCCAAATCCTAAATACCATTTTCTTTTAGTGCTTATATTTCTCTTTCCAATGTTTATGTTTCAGTACCTAAAGAAAATGTTTTAGCTTATCATACAAAGTAATAACTTCTAAGAAAACTTTGTATGAATGTAAAAACTTATCATATGAAATAGAAAATGATAAAGAATATACCATTGAGTTCTTAAGAGGAGAGGTCTCTTGCAGCTACAAGATGAAGGGTCGTAAGTCAACTTCAAAAGCATCAAATCGTTTGAATATCTTCCTTGCTCATTTTTTTCTTTTTCTTTTACGTATTTCCTTTTGTCAAATTGGTTGTAATATGTTCATCCCTTTCATGATCATGATCAACCTCTAAGATATTTGTGTTCCCACTTTCAACTATTAGTTGATTTTCCTTTTCCCCTTATACATGTCCATTTTCAACAACCTCCATCTACTTATGTGTTCATTATCCTACGCCATGATCTTTATAAAAGTTTATATTACATTTAGTCTTTCTTCCTTCTATAGGTTCATGATCATCTATTCCACAAATTATTTGTTCGTAAGGATAGTTGTCACTTAAAGAATGTCACATTACTAGAAAAGTAAATAAGTTCTTTCCTAATATGATAAACCCAATATCCCTTTTACCCATTTAGGTAGATGTTTTCCCTTTCTCTCTAAACTTATCCCTATGTTTGGCCTTATTATAGGAATATGCTAAATTATGGAACACCTTCAAGTGAATATAAGTTAGTTTCTTACCTATTAACACTCCATATAGGATATTATTTTTAATGACCATTGAAGACAATATATTAATAAGGTATACTTATGTAAGGACACATTCTCCCTAAAATCTCATTGCTAACCCACTTTTAAATATTAATGCTTTTTTTCTAATATATATATCTATGCTTTCTTTCTATCATGCTATTATGTTGAGGTTTGTGAACACAAGAAGTTTGTAAGATGATCCCATGTTCTTTATAGTAATCAGGCATATGACTCGATTGAAATTCTATTCCATTAGTTTCTTTTATCTTCTTAACTCTTTTTCCAAATTGTGTCTCTATCATATTGGAAAACATAGGCAAGAAATGAATTACTTTTGACTTTCATTTCATTAGATATACCCAAACTCCTCTACTATAATGATCAATTATTGAAAGAAAGTAATGTGCTCCTAAAAAGGATGGAGTTTTGTAATCTCCCTATATATCACCATGTATCAATTCAAAACACAAATTTTATTTTATTAGTACGAAATGGTGATCTAGTTTGCTTAATGCATATACAAGAATCACAATAAATCATATCTTTTAATAACATAATTTGAAATTGAATGAATGTGCTGCATTTTACGAATAAATGCATGTCATAGCCTTTTATACCATAAGTCAGAATATTTGACCTTCTTGATGGACATTGCCATGCCTCAATTTCACATTGGTTTAAGGTAATACAACCTATCACAATATTACCTACTCTAATCAAGTTCTTTAAAGGTAAGTTTTGTATCACACAAAAGTTAAAACAAAAGTCAATGCACGATTTCATTCCTTTGTCAATCTATTAACAAAAAGGAAATTACACTTTAATTTTAGAATAGTCAAAACATTATTGAGATTCAATCCATTAGAAAGCTTCATGATGAACTAAGGTAGGTTCTACCTAGGTTTTGATGATGACAAAATATATTTATTATTAATGATTTTGTTGTTCTTTTGATGTTGGAAAAGTTGTTGAATGATATAAAGTGGATCCATTAGAGAAAAAATGAGAATACATGAAATCCAAAGAGTTAAATGAAGAATCAAGGATCAAGATAGTATAATTGAAAAAGTTATTCCTTGTAATTTTCCTTGTAAGTCTAATTTTGATCTTCCTAAAATGTTTCATGGCTCAATGAATGCATATGAATACATGCTTAGATATTTTGTATATAGGTTGCATAATCAAGAGGAAATGATTTAAGGAATTCTTTTTTAAAAATCCTCTTAATGACTTAAAATTTTTTAGAGAACTTGTTTAAAATTTATGTGTATGTTTATAGGTTTGTTAAAAATAAGTATTTGGATATGTTTTTTAGGAAGTTTGAATGTGTTGAAAAGTTTTAAAAATGTTACAAACTAGTTTTTGAATAGATTAGTTGACCATTGCTAAAGTGAGTGGTCAACTTATAAGTCTTTTACGTAGAAACTAATCAAATATTATGGTTTGAGAGGTCAACCAATCATTAATCAACTAATGCATCAAGAAATTAGCTATAACGACTAGTTTCAATAGGAAAAAATGTGATTAATGATTTTTATTGAATAATAGCGATCATAAATAACTAATTAATAAATTCTTACCGATAAATAGGTTTCTTAGGAAAGGTGTAAAGCATTTATTGAGTAAAAATTGTGTGACAAGTGAATTAAGAGCATTATAGTGTTCATTTAGGTGGTTTTTTAGTGTGTTCTTATGGTGGTTTGAGCTTTCATCACTGAGTTTGTTTGTGTCTCATTTTAAACACTTTGGGTGATCAAAGTAAGATACCTTGTGAGTTTATTATGTTATGGACTTATTGAGATTGAGCTGTAAGGGTTTCTATTTACCCATTGAAAGAAAGACTTAAGTGTGTTGTAATGGTTACCCTTCACTTATTAAGGAAGATTATTATATAGGTTACCCTTGACCCATGAAGGAAGATTTGTACAAGGTTTGCTCTTCACCCATAAAGAAGATTGAGTTAGTGAAATTTCTGATAACTAGTTGAAGATTAAATGTAGGTATGGAGTGTGCACCAAACTACTATAAATTTGGTTTACTTTTCTCTTCCCTATCTCTTTATTTTACAAGTTCATTTTATTTTAAGGTATATTATGATATTAATTCAATATATTATTACATATTATGCAATGCATTACATGGGAGTTTTTCAATTAGGCAATGAATTAAAATAATTACTTAATTCATCCCCCTCTTAGGTGCCATATAAGGCCAATATTTTACTTTCCCAATACTCCTCACAAAGACAATCTACATTTGGAATCTTAATAGGAGGACTTAGTTTTTGTTTTCTCTTCCTTCATATAATTTACCATTACAGGTAATATATTCTATAGAACTTAAATATATCACCCATGGCCATTCAATATTATTCTTACAATCCATATTATCCATAAGAGGAGTTGATTAAAAGTCTAATTTCACTACTTTAAGTTCATGATCTAAGTGTTAAACTAATCGAATATATTTTTCTACATAAGTCTACATATAAGGCTTACTTCAAATTCAAGTTATGATACCTTTAGTATAATCCTTCTATCAGTTCCTTATGCCACCTTCTCTTTTCTATTGTTGCTTCTGTCTCTCCTATTCTTGTGTTAATTAACTAGTAACCAATAATCTTGAAAAGATAATATTTAGTATAACTAGACTTTGATAATGTTTACACCTCAATCCATCAATTGAAATAACTCTTCGATCACCAACCTCCTTATCATTTCAAGTACTTTATATCTAGATGGCTGCAACCACAATAATGGGATTCCAATTTACTGAAATATTTCTCTATTATTCGTCCTCAACTACTAAACGATATGCATGCCCAAGTGACATTAATGGTTTGGTACTTCATATTTGAGTTTTGACTGTTCTACAAACTTGGTCTAATCCTATGAGAATGTCATAAAATTACTCTCTTTCTTTAAATTTTTTAATCTATTTTTTTCCATTAAAACTACAACCATTATAAGGTACTTTGGAAGTGGCGAAATCAATTAGATCACATCCCAAAAAAATTTCAATTTTATGTAATACTCCATCACAAATATTCCTTCTTATTGTAAGAGGACTAATGGTGTTATATGATGCTACTTACGTTTTAAATAAAGTTTAACCAAGAAATACGTTCAGTAAATTGCAACACATGAAAAAGGCAAGTGTACCTATGGCTAATGTAATATAGTTTAGTGAATCCAGATGTAAATCCATGAGGACTGCTATTATCAATAGATTCCCATCTAAATTAGCTAACTTATCAAAATAGTGGATTGATTGATGATTGAGAAAATAAAATAACTAAACAAATAAAATAAATGCTTGAAACACATACAAAGATTAATAATTAAAAAAGAAGCTAGGATTTAAGTAATTACACCCTCTAAGATGCATGTGTATTCATTATATTCTTGTCACTCTCTCTCTAGTTATGCATCCCTATTTAATTAAATAAACTAGGCAAAAGTTCTCATATCAAAATCTAAAGATTGAATGCATTACTTGGTTCAATAGAATCTATTGTTTAGATTAAGCTCACACCTAACCCAGATATCTTACGTACACCTATCTCTAGGACCTCATACAAGATACTTTGCTAATGAAATTATCTAATGCATATAATTGATCTCTCAGGCTAATCATGTATAAATCAAGGCTTTCAAAACAATGTTTACATTCACATAACAATTGAATTCAAAGATCATAAGAGCCTATTAAAAAATCTAATTCAAAATTTAGAACACAAGAGTTAATCTAAAAATAATAACGAACTCTAAATCCTAGATTTTGTAAAAACCTAAATCCTAAGAGAAAATTAGTTCCTACACATTAAAATAATCATATAAACAAACACAAGAAAGAAGGATTTAAGAAATATTATGGTGAATTTGTCTTAAATCCTTGAATCCTTAATGCTTGATATAGGAATTCCAATCCCTGATCTTTAATTCAATATGTTTGGATATGTTATGCTCCTTCAAAATTGAATGAAAACATTTGGGACTTGTCCTCTTTAGAGTGGTGGCTGCGCTTTCCTTGTTTGAGGATTAAAAGACCTAAAAAACCAAAAATTAGGTCAAAGGGCATTTTTCCTTGGGCATGGCTAATAAGTGCATAATCCATAATGATTTATAATGTAATTTGGTTCACATTTGCTTCAAATTTATGCCCCATTGTTTGATTTATGTTTGGAATTTTTTAATTTGTAGATTGTAGTTTTAAAATGAAGGAAATATGTAAAATGTATTAGAAAATTCAGAAAAGAAGCAAAACGATGGTATTTATCATACCCCTATTTTACTATCAAGAGCCATCATTTTGTTTCAATTGGAGACTTAAAGGGGTTAAACGGCATTGTTTTTCTCCCTGCCAAATGCTGTTTAACTAGCTATCGAGCTTTTTACAACTTGATCTTTCTCCTCACTTGTAGCAAACTCCCACTTATGCTAACTTTCTTTAGACATATTTATGGAGCTCCATAGATCAATTTCGCATCAGTTAGCACTATATGTAAGTAGAAATCAAGTCTCTTAGTTTACTTTTTCTCTTTTCTTCCTCTAAGTTAGGTTTTTGTTCTATTTTATTTTTCAAGCTTTGTTTTTTATATTTTTAGGTTGTATTTAAGGATTCCAGGAGTTTATACACTTGATTAAAGGCTATCTATCATTTTAGAGGATTATTTGGTTCTTTCTAATTCTTAAGGCATTTGTATTTTGCTCTTGTATTCATATTTATGCAGCATGATGTTTATGTTTATACCCTTTTGTTCTATGCTAAATATGCGTGCTTAATATGTTTTCATGATAAGGATAGGTTTTTTAATGCTTTGATTGACTTCTTAAAACATCATTGGATGTTAATCTTTGTTTATTTTAGCTTTTAATACTTGTTTTACATTGGCCACTTAAGATGAGAATAAAGATGATTTTGGTGCTTGATAAGGCTCATTCATGCATAATTTCATACATGGTTTAGTATATTTGGATAGGTTATATAATCAAAAAGGTAATTATATGAGAAAGTTTTTAAATAAACCTCTTGATAAGTTAAATTTTTTGGAAAATTTTTTAATAAATGTATGTAGGTTAAATTTTGGTTTTGAAATTTTATGGGCTAACATGGATCAATTAAAAATTAGTTTGAAGTATTTTTGGTCAAATAATCACTCATAAATAAAGTGCTCTAACGGTTAGGAACGAACAAGAAGGAGTTAATGACTTTTAATGCATAGAGACATTGGATAACGGACAGTAGGCTTAGAAAACACTATAAATAGGTTTTATTACATGAGTTTTGATTACAAAAATGGTAAGAATTTAATCATTGAAGTGTTTAAAGCTCTAAAAAGTGTTTTCATGTTGTTTTTGATTGAAATATTTCGTATGTTTTTGTAAGTGTTCTTAAGCATAATTTTGCATACATTACATAAATTTAATGAGCCTCTTGATACATTATTTAGGTTTGAGTGAAATTCTTTTTAAACTATATTTTTACAAGTAAAAGTATTATGATGAAAAGTTTATCCTTAAGCCTTTGAAAAAGGATTGGAAAGGTTCATTCCTATTTATTATCTGTTTTTTTTTTGTAAATCTATTCATTATTTGTTTTCGAAAAACACTTGAACTTTTAGTGAACTTTCTACAAAATGCTTGAAATTTTAATGAACTTAGCCTCCTAAGTCACCCCCTCTTCTTAGGTGCCGAATAAGAATAACAAACCCAAATTTCTTGAGTTGTTTTTGCATATCTAACAATACCTCTGACATCTTTTTCTATGACACTTTTTAAACAGACCCAAATTTTCTTAATAAATGTCCTTGATTGATGATTAATGTCATGGAATTTTTTTCATTAGATATTGTATAAGAAATTGAATAAAGGTATATTTTTAAGTTTCTTTATGCCTATGAACAATTTGAGTGATTTACATGACTAGATGTTGCATAAAGGAGCATATGGAAGCATCATTGCATATTTTTAGGTTCATCCCACTCATGCTTCAAAATTTGCATATGCAAATAAGATATTTTTATTAAGGGGGAGTCTAGATACTTTTGATTGAAGATTTTTTATTAAATTGTTTGATGATTTTGATATTGATACATTGATTTTGTAAAATGTTTGAAAGTTTCATAATACATTAAAATCGTTTTTAGCCATCATGCATTTTATAAGTCCCATAAGATATGTTTTGAAAAAGCTTATATCATGGCACTTAGATTTTAGTTTATTCATGTGAAATTTTGGATAATTTTTAAAATATGAAAATTATTCCACTTAAGGTAGTTGAAATTTTCTAAAAATGCATGAATTTTATTGAAAGTATATAATTTTTGAAGTATGAAGAGTTTGATGACATTATAGTTTGTAAAATGAGTTTGAAAGTCTTGAGTAATGTTTTGATGATATTATATGCCATTAATGGTCGAACCTATTGATATTGGAACGTTATACATCTACTAAGGGGAGCAAGGTATTTTATCCTTGTTTTGATTTAAAAATTAAGTTCTTTGAATCTCCATTACAAAATTGAGTCTTTTTAGAACCTTGCATTGGGATGTTTTTGCAAAAGAGGAGTAATACATCTTTTTTAATCCATTTATGAAAGATGAAGTTCAATTTTTTTTAAAATGGTTCATAATTTTTAGGAGAGAGTTAAGTATGATAGGCGATAGTTCTTTTTTAATTATAAAAGGATTTTTTTCAATATTTTGATGTTTGCATTTCTTATGAATTAAAGTGTACAATTTGAGTTATTTTAAAGTTAATGAACTTGTCCATCTGTTTATTATCACTTTTTTATGATTCAAAAAAAGGTGAGAGTTAAGTGTGATATTATGTTTAAATAAGAGTGAGCAGTAGAATTTTTAAAAGTTTTGTTATAAATACATGAAGTTACGGGAAGATGATAATTTCCAAAGGAGTTGGTAATTTTTAAACTTATTGAATTATTTTTTGAGAAAATAGTTGTATGATTATGATGAATTTAGGGGGAGTCAGTCATTTGTTAAAATTTGACGACATTTGCACTTTTATAAGAAGTATTAAAATTTTGGAATGATTTTAGACTTGAGATTATGAATTGGATTAGCTTAATTAAATCTTTGAATGATAATCATGTGATGTTAAGCTTATTTTGAATGATTTTTTTGTAGCTTTATAGTTATAATATTACATGATTTTGTCATCATAAAAAAAGGGAAAATTATTGAACCAAGGGAGGTTCCCCTTACGTTGATGATAACAAAATGCCCTATAGACTAATAATTTTATGTGTTTCAAGTTTTAAAAGATAGTTATTAAGTTGAAGTATATAAGTAGTGGTTTATGGAGTCCTGGAACAAAATTAGAGTTCATCGAGTTTTTTAAAGATCAAAATAGAACTTACATAGGTTACTATTTGTAATATTTATTGTAAGTTTCACCTAGTTCATTTTGTATTTGATAAGGCTCATTAATGTACAATTGCATATATGATTTAATATATGCAAATAGGTTAAATAATCAAGAGGTAGTTATGTGGGAAAGTTTTAATCAAAACTCTCAATAGGTTAAATGTTTTAGTAAAACATTTTCTAAGTGTGTGCGTGTTAGAAAATGTTTTTGAAATGTTTTGGGGTTGATATGGTTCAATTAAAAACTAGTTCAAAGTAGTTCTAGTGAAATAACCAGTCATAAGCAAAGGATTAATCTTGATTGGTCAACTAGTCAAAGCAAAAAAATGTGCTCTAACAACTAGAAACCAATAGGAAGAAGGAGTTAATGATTTATAATGCATAGAGACATTAAGTAATTGCTACTAAGATTAGAAAACACTATAAATAGATGTTTTTAAATGGGATTTGATAAAAAAAAAAGGTGTTAAGAATTCAATCATTCAAGTGTTTAAAGCTCCAAAATTATTTTTATGAGGTTTTCAGTTAAAATATTTAGTCTATTTTTATAAGTGTTCTTGAGCACAATTTTGCATACATTACACACCTTTAGTTAGCCTCTTCATACATCATTTGAACTTGAGTGAAATTATTTTTAAAGTTTATTTTTGAGAGGTAGAAGTATTATAAGGAAAAGGTTATCCTGAAGTCTTTTAAAAAGAACTTGAAAGGTTATCCTTGATTATAGTGAAAAATCTTAACAACTTTATTGGGGATTAGATGTAGAAGAAAGTAGGCTTTTTTGAACCAGGATAATTTTGATTGTCTACTTCTTCCCCTTTTTTTAACATTAACACTATCATTAATAAATTATGTTTATTTTGTACAATAAATAGTTATGTTTTTGCTTATAACCTAAGATTATTTCATTATTTAATTTACAAGTTATAATGTTCTTAAAGTTGTTTATATTAACATTGAACTATTTATTCTATTCTTTTTTATTATCTATTTTCTGTAAATATGTTTATTATCTATTTCCATAAAACACTTGAACTTTGGTGAACCTTCTAGAAAATTCTTAAACTTTTTGGTGAACTTAGCCTTCTAATTCAACTTGTCCTCTCAAGTTTATAATAAGACTAATTGGTAAGTCTATCACTAATTATCAAAGAATAAAATTCTTAACCTAACCTACTTGACTATGTAGTATGGCAAGTCAAGTCGATCCCAAAGAGAACCAGTAGTGTTTTCAAACTTTTCCTAACGTTGGGTAAAAGAAAAGGAAAATAAAAGAAAAACCCTAGATGCAAAGGAATTAAAACAAACAAAAAAATAATTAATGAAACTAAAGTGAACAAAACAAGAAAGCAAATAAAAAGACAAAATGTTAGGTTAAAGATATTATCCATATTCATAAATTACAATTGATCATCGAAATCCTAAATATTGTGTTATGCCTAAGATGCTAGCTTATAGATACAAAAAATCTCTTGCGTTCTAAGTTCCTCCAATTTTAGATAAGTCTTATACGATAAAAAACTTACTTCGAACCACGTTATAACCTAGAACAAGTCCTTTATATTTAGTGGTGCGACGGCATTAAAAACTAAGGAAAGAGTAACTAAGGCCATAATCTTGTAAGCTCATTGGAATTTTAGATTAATTGATTAATTTTACCTATAAAATCAGCTCACCTATTGCCACTTATGAATTTTGCTAATAACGATTACATATCAAAAACTAAATCTTAGCAGTTAAACCAGAAATTAAACTTAGGATGGCCATTCCTATGAATTAATTCCTAATTTATGGCACTAAATTCAAATTCCAATCCTATCCTATCATAAATCATAATGAATGTTAAAGTTTCAATCAATTCTCACAAATATAAGTCATTCATCCATCTAATATCTTCAAATCCAATAGAAAACTAAGCTAATATAATGAAAATAACACTAAACACAATTTGAGATTAACATAAGCTAAAAGCATAGAAAATATAAAGAAACTAAAGGGAATAAGGCTAGAAAATAAAAGAAACCACACTATATTAATAAAAACATAGGTCTAAAACATATTTAAACAAACTCAAACTAAATACATAAAGAAATTAGGATAAAAATAGATAAAGAATAGTTAATACAAATAAACTAGAGTTCAACACCTAAACTTCTTAAACTAAAGTATGAACATGAAAATAGATGAAAAGAACAAAGAAAACAACCCTAAAACCTCAAGAAACAAGAAGAAAAGGGGCTACCCCAAGTGGAATAGCCAAAAGGCGGTTTAATTTGCTCCTCCTTATGCTTATATAGGTCCTTATTAAGGTTGAAGGGGTTTTGGAGGTGAAAAGTTAAGTTTAGCCTTAATTTTAGCATAAAATAGCATTTTCTAGGATTTAAACGATAGGTTGATAGACCTAAAACATCCCTTGAATGCATCATCATTAAAGGAGCTAGAAAAATGAGTTAAAATGTGGTTATTGAGTACTTATATGACACTATTTTATTACAATCATTTAAGTCCTAAAAAGTGACAACTTTTGTCCCTCTTCACGTTTCTACTCTAACTCCTCATATGCACCTATGATGGCCATGAAATTTGATATGTAGATTCCTTGTATAATGTTCTTGCAACCAAAAAATTTTCAAAACAATCTAAGTTCTAAAAGTGCACCTAATGCATCACCAAAATCTCTTGCAAGACTTTGAACATTCTCCTCCAAACTTAGCCCTTTCAACTTGTACTTGTGTCCTAAGATCAAATCTGCATGTATACTCAAAAGGAACACAAATCAAGCATTTAAACATCAAAATAAGGATAAAATGACATTAAAACACATATACAAATACTAAAAAATACTTACACTACCTTCGACATCTTTGTTCATGGCACTTTTTAACCAACCTTTAACCATTGCGTTACAATGCATCTTGTTCACTAAATCTAGTGAATATTGAGTAGGAATTCGTATTTTTCTGTCAATGAAACTAATCTTCTTTTTTATAAACAATGCATTGTTTATGCCATTTACCCATTCTCTATAATAGGTGTCATGAAGAAGCTCACCAATGTAGATTTGGCTAGGATTATCTAACAAGTGTGGTATATGGTATAGGGATAAAACAACCATAATATTTTGTTGATTTATGACCAAGATGGTACTTGATTTAGCCATATTGTTGATGGTAAAATTGATAAAGATTTAATAGTAAATATTCTGTATGTTTTAGGTTTTTAATTTCAGGATCAATTCTTTAATACCATGAAAGAATTGATCCTGAAATTAAAAACCTAAAACACACATAATATTTACTAGTAATCATGAAAGAATTGCTATTGAAATATCATTCTTTTA
>JAOXYD010086210.1:0-12162 GCA_028565735.1 Pinacopodium congolense
ATCATCAAAGCCTAGAAAACATGTGTGGTTAAATCCATTTTCTAGCTTTGGATTGGTGTTTTAATGTTTTAAGAGAGTTCGAATGCACAACAAAGCATAGAAAACATGTATCTTAAGCCACATACTTTGATATATCAAAAAATATAAGCTGAAATAAGTAGTTTAGAAGTTGCAAAACATATTTAGAAAGCTCCTAGACAAGTATTGAACTCTTAAACATGATCTGAACATCAACACAACTTCAAATTCTACAAGATCTTGTAAGAAAATCGAAGAACATTCAAGAATATGAACATAAGAACATGAACTTTTATTAATCTGAAAAATAGAGGAAATAAATTGATAATTTGAGTTAAGAAACTCCCTATAATGGTTTATAAACTCAGATATATGTCTTAGCTTCAATCTCCAACAAACAGTAATTTAAAAACCAATATAAAACTTAAATTACAAGTATTTGAAGCCTAAAACATCTAAGAAAAACTAAGAGAGAAGCAAGAGCATCTCTCACTAATGTTAGATCTAATTTCTATCTAATTGATTGCGTGTTATTGTTGTTTTTCTTATGTTATGCAGAATCTTTGAACTATCACTTGTGTGAGTTGACAAAGGAGATAAAGAAGTAGCATGCAACAACCGTAATTGTGAAGATTTGGAGTTGAAATTGTTGACTGCTCCTTCAATGGCACCCTGCACCGAATGACAACGGCAACCTAAGGGACCACCGTTGATAGTCGAATTTTGTCTCTATAATGGCCTTCTGTTCATCCATCAACATGACTCTGGCAAGGTGCTACTGATGGACTAAAATGAGGCACTTTCTTCTAAATTTTGCTCCAATATCCATCTTCAAGCTCCATCCTGCAAATTAAACATAATAATACGTAAGTTTAACAATTAGGCACTGAATTAGGGGTCATAATTCAACAAATTAACTATTAAAACTCAATCAATTTGACCCCTAACAGTATGGTTGGGTCTTGATTGGGTTAACAACCCAACCTTAGTTTTTATAATAGCCAATTTTTTCAATGATTAGTTTTTATAATAATTATAAATGATTAGTTTTTATAACGGCTAGTTTTTGCAATGACTAGTTTTTGTAACAGCTAGTTTTTATAATGGTTAGTTTTTGTAATGGCTATAAACAACTAGTTTGCCTTAAGATGTATAAATAGGTGTTTTTAGTATGCATTTTGCATCTAACAAGTCTTTTAAGCATTCTTACAAGTGTTTTTAAGCATTCCAAATGATTTTTATAAGTGTTTATAAGTGCATTTTCGAGGCATTTGGTTTTCATTCATCATTCAAGTGTGTGTGAGCCTTATTTATACACAAAAGTAAGCTTACGTGAAATATTTTCAAGAGTTATTTTTATAAGATTGTGAGGTTATTATTTACTTAAGGAAAAAATAAAAGAGGAAGGTTATCCTTTTGCTATAAAAAAGGAACTTATATTATCTAACGTTGTATTGTTTTTGTTGCAATAGTGTGAAAATCTGAATAAGTGATGTTGGGATCTCGACGTAGGAGCAAGTGGACCATTTTGAATTAGAATAAATTGTATTGTGTCTCTCTTCCTTTACTTTTTTAATTTTACACACTTACTTTATATTTTTTGTTTAATTTGAAAGTGTTGTTTAGATTCCGCATTTTATAAATTTCATAAATTAAGTTGTGCAACTTAAAAGAAAATTTTAAAACACCTAATTCACCCCCTCTTAGGTGCCATATAAACCTAACATTTTCAAGATCAAGTGTAGATTTGAAGATAAAAGATATTTAGTAGACATAATTTAGAGCCTAAATTAGAGTATTGAAGCAAAAGTAATAATATATGAAAATCAAATTGATTGATGGGAGATCAAGAATCAAGAATGAATAGGTTATAATTTGTATTTTTTTCTATTATAGGTCTTATCTTGGTCTTTTAATAGTGTCGAAGGGCTTAAATGATGCATCTTGCATTCATACTTTATGTTTTTACATATAGGTCAAACAATAAAAAAGAATTGTATATAGATTGTTTTTAATGATCCTTTTGATAAATTAAAATCTTTTTGGGGGACTAATTAGACCGTGTGAATGTGTTAAGGTTTATGTAAAAAAGTTTTTGAAAATGTTAGGATGCATTTTTTAGGTTGGATTGTGTGAATATCTTAAGATCGTGTGAACGTATTAAAGGTTATATGAAAAAGTGTACAAAAAAGTGTTAGGATATGTTAAGGGTTATAAAGAAATTGCTTAAAAGTGTTGGAACTTGATTTGGAGCAATTTGAATGAGTTAAGGTGTGTTGGTTTCTGTTAAAAACCAGTTTAGAGAAGGATTGAGTGATCGGCTAGTCACTAGTCAACCAATATAAGTGAACTAGTCAACCTATGTGAATTTGCCTTCGACTGGTTAACCAATTGGAGGCAGTTTCAATGAAAAAATGAAATAAATAATTTTAAATAAAACCCAATAACTATCATGCTTAGTTAGCCAAATATTTACAATAAAATATTAATTGAGTTGTGTTTTTATGCATCAATTGTGTGGGAAATACAAAGTAATTAAGTGGGAAAGTGTTTTGAGTTTTTTAAAATTGTTTTGTTAACTTTTAGTGTAAGTTGTGAGGTTTATTACTGCATTCATTCTCAAGCTTATTAATGAGCCCCTTAAACACTTTTAGTAGGTCAAAGTGACATTTTTTAAGTGTATTTACGGGATTGTGAGATTGAGAAGTAGTAATTGTAATGATTTATTCTTGAGCCTAGTTAAAAAAAGTGATTGTAAGCTTTACCCTAGAACTTATGAAAAAGGGAAGTGATTATAACATTGTGACCGATAATAAAATTTCCAACAAGGAGTTAGGGAGTGGATGTAGGTGTGGAGTTAAACACCAAATCACTATAAATTAGTTTACATCTTTTTTAATTTTCCAAGTTTATCATTATAAATAGTTTATATCTTTTTCACCTTACCTATTTTATTTTCCAAATTTATGTTATTCCAATAATATTATTATATTATTTATTATGTTATTTGAGCTTTCACATATCAATTTACATTATTGTATATTGTTGATTGAATTTTCTATAAATTTCACATTTAATTTAAGTGGAAAATTTTTAATTAGGTGTAAAAGTTTAGAAAATTCTAGAATAATTTAGAGTCACCTAATTTATCATCCTCTTAGGTTTCATGAAGAGACTAATAATTGGTATTAGAGTAACGACTCACATAAATATTTCTAACGAAAGGGTTGGTTTAAGGTCATTATGGTATATTTTGATAGTTTAGGTAGATCCACTTATTTTGATGGTAAAAATTATAGAGATTGGAATATTAGGATGAAAGTTTTTCTTTTAGTTATAGGTTTTGCCTTTTGGAAAATTATATAGAATGGTCTTACACTCCATTAAAAAAATAATTGTAAATACTGAAGCGACAATAGTTCTAATGTATGAGAGTGAATGGGATGATATGGATGAGAGACTTATTACTCTTAATTGTAAAGTTGTACATATCTTATTTTATGGGCTAAGTAGGGACGATTTTTATAAAGTTTCTAATTATGAATCTGCTTATGAGATTTGACCAAATTGGAGAACACCTATGAAAGCATAAATAAAATTGAAGAAGAAGAGAGTAAGCATGAAGAAGTGGCTTACATATGCTTCCTAAATGATAAAATACGGTCTAACTTAAATTCTTATAAAGATAACACTAAGGAACCCTTATCTTCAAACTTAAATAATGATGATGTTGATTATTTTAATAAGTTAACATGTGATGAATTGAGAGCTAAATATGCATATGAACATATATATAGGACATTTATACACCAACATTCTATAATTGTTATAGATGTTATGGATATATAGAAAATTTTTGTTATGAAAACTTAGAAAATTGGAATGTTATGCCAAGAGATTTAAATAATAAAAAGGCTACTAATCCTTAGGGACCCAAATTAGTATGAGTACCAAAAATACATTGATTTTTTTTGTAGGTTAATAGACTTCAAAGTTATCTTTAAGATTGAAAGGACTATCAACAAGAAATGTTATTGAACTAAGTGAGATACAAATGAAATAAAAAATTGGTGATACATAAAAGGGATGTACATGGTCACTTTAATGTTATGTTAGATATTATTTGTATGTGAAATGAAATTGGATAATTCTTGATACCTTGAATGATTACATTGAGTGGCATTTGATGATTTAAATAGTCTAAATAATTTTAAGTCATGGAGTCTGGTTTCATTTCAAAACAATGAAAATTAGGACTCATGTAAATTGTGTGTAGAGAGAGCTTTTAAATACCTTATATAAGGGAGCATGTAGACTTATTATGGGAAATTTAGATGATAAATATTGATGGTGACTTTGTACGTTGAATTGGAATCATACTTGCAATATTTAGATTTATATCATGATCATTACTTCTTTTGATGCTTATAAATTTGAATATATATATACATATATTATAACAAGGAGGACAAATTTTTGTGTTCTATGTTTCTTATGACTTTACATTTATAAAAAATGTGGAAGAAGTTGCAAAATTGTTAACTTAAGAGGAAGGTTTGATAATTTTGATAATTTTGACAAATGTGACAAATTTAATGATTTTTGTTATTTTTAATAGGTTTATCTTATGTTGGTTTTGGCTTTATGGAAAGGGTTTAGAAGTTTGATAATGCATTTAGATGTTTGATACTAGACATCATTTGTAACTTTGGTTGTTTATGTGATATTTTATTGATTTTGTAGTGATAATTATTCTTTATTAAATTCCCTATATTATGATGGTATGATGATATATGACATTTGTATTTGAATGATTCATGGTTGATGTTTACAGACTTGCATATGACATTAAAATTTGGATGATTCATTATAAATACTTATATATTTGCACATTTATATTCTTTCTCAAATTGATAAAAAGGGAAATGTGACTTTAATTAATTTTAGGGGAGATTTGATTTTGATATGTTTGATGAATATCATTTTATAAAAGGGAGAATTTGAAAAATAATTAAAATAAGAGTTTTGATAATTTTGATAAGGATATATGGTGTTATTATAAAAAGGTGATGTTTTAACTCATATTTTAATGTTTTGTGATGAACAAATTTATGGGGAGCCTAAGTATTTACGTTTTAAGATTGACTTTGAATTTGATTATATTATAATTTATTTATTGAATTGTTTATGACTTATCTTGACTAAGGAAGAGCCTTAATAATTTTGATAAGTTTTAGGTCTTGATGATTTTTGATAAATCTTGTCTTATATTGTGGAGATTTCTAAAAAAGAGGAGAGTAGCACGTGATACTATTTACTTTATTGAAATGGAGTTTTTAGCCTTAAATGACTATGGTGCATGAAGTTAGGGAAAGCTTAACTTTTGATAAATTTAGGGGAAGTCATTATAATTTGATTATTTGATGATTTAAACGTATGTAATAAGTATGGGTTAAATTTGTGATTGCTTGATATTATTAATTTAAGCAGAGTTTAAAGTGTAATGGCATTAATGTCTTTTTTTTTCTCAAAATATATAATTTTGGGTTTTATATGTGTAATTAAGAATGTTTAATATGTGATGATATATTGCATTGTTTTTTCTAATTTAAATATAGTTATATTATTGTTTCTAGTGTCATATAAAAAGGGAGCATGGTTAAGAGAGTTTATAAGTGTCTTTAAAAATTCTAAATGGTATTGTGAAAAATTGACTGATATTGGAGCCATAGGATTTATTTAATGTGTGATATTTTTTAAAGAGGATCAAAATGGATTGATTTGTATGTGTTTTGTTTGTTTTTTTTAATATCACATATTTTTAACATCATTAAAAATGAGGATATTATTGAATCAAGGTAAGTTGCATCTAGATTTTATTGGTGATAAAATATTATTACTAATGTATTTATTGTCTTTAATGTGTTGATGATATAGGATTGAATATAAAGTGTATGTTTAAAGAGGTTTGAATATAATATGTAGGTTTTAAGATAAAAGGTGTTTATAAGACACAATTTAGAGCACAAGTTAGATTATTAAAAAAATGATAATATGTGAATATAAAATTAATGAATGGAAGATCAAGAACAAGATAATGAATGAATACTTTATACTTTTTATTTTATCTTGGTCTTTTCGTAGCATTCAAGGACTTAAATCATGCATTTTACATTCATATTGAATGCTTATGTAAGTCATATAATAAAAAAGAATTGTATATGGATTGTTTTTAGTGATCCTATTGATATAATAAAACCTTTTTAGGTACTAATTATATTGTGTAAATATGTTAAAGCTTGAGTGAAAAAAGTGTTTGAAACTAATAAGATGTGTTTTTGAGGTTGGATTGTATCAATATGTTAAGATTATGTGCATGTGTTAAATGCTATATGAAAAAGTGTTTTTACAATGTGTTAGGATGTTTTAAGGGTTGAAAAGAAAGTGCTTAAAAGTGTTAGAATTTAATTTGTAGTGATTTGAATCTGTTAAGTTTTGTTGAATTACGTTAACAACTAGTATGATGAAGAAATAATAAACCAATGTCATGAATTGGTTGACTAGTGTACGAATTTGCCTTGGATTATAAAGGATTGATTGACTAGTGGTTTCGAAAAACAAACCATAATTATTAGTTTCGATTAAAAAATGAAATAAATTATTTTTATTGACATCTAATGACTTAGTTGGCTAAATTTTCAATATAAATAAGTACATTGGGTGTGTTTTATGCATCAAATGTGTGGAAACACAAAGTATTATTTGAGTGTTTTGGTGTAAGTAGTGAGGTTTCTTAGTACATTCATTCTTAAGTTTATTAGTAATCCCCTTTAACTTTTAAAGTTTATTTGTAGGATGGCAAGATTGTGAAGTAATAATTGTAAAGGGTTATTCTTGAGTGTGAAAAAGAAATCAGTTGTAAAAGTTATCCTATAGCTCGTGAAAAATGGAGGTGATTATGGTTGATAGTGAAATTTCTAATAAGGAATTAGGGAGTGGATGTAGATAGAGAGTTAGATATCAAACTACTATAAATTGTTTTATGCCTCTCTTTGTCTTTTTTTTTTTCAAGTTTATCTTATTACAATCATATTAATATATTATATATTATATTGTTTGAGCTTTCACATATCAATTTTTATTATTATCAATTTTTATTAAAGTATATATAACTTGTATACTTAATTTAAGAGGAAATTTCTTAATGAGGTGCAAAACACTTTTCAAAACTTAGAAGAATTTAGAGTCACCTTATTCATCCACCTCCTCCCCTCCCTACGTGCCATATAGGGACCAACAAAAACAAACACTAAGGTTAATAGTACTATTTAGGAATGATCATCAAGAAACCTATATGAGCTAAGAAAATATATTATTGAACCAAGTGATGAAGATAAAAAGAATGATGAGTTTTTTAAAAGATAAAAAATTTAAAAGATTCTAGATCAAATCATAGGTGATGTTCAATAAAGGATAATGTTGAATTAAAGAGGTTCCAATCATGGGTTTTAATGATGAAAAAACATTATTATTACTAATGATTGAGTTTGAATGTGTAATTAAGATAGGAAAATGCAAGATGTTCAAGTTTTCATTTGTTAGAGCTTAAGATTTGTGCTTTGTTTGCTAGTTTTAAATACATTGTAAGTATACAGGTCATAACTTATAGTATAACTAATATGAATCCCATAAGGATTGAATCTAGACACTTAAAAATTTGAATTGCACTTTGTTTAAGGTAAAGTAAAGATATATAATCTGAAAAATTAAACTAAACTAATGAAACTTGAATGAATTTAATCGTAGGAGAAAGCAAACAAAGAAGATACTTAATAAGGGAGACTTAGGGGTTGTTTTGTTCTTATTTATCTTCCTTTTACCTTATTTATTTAATTTTTTTTATCCTAAATATCCAATAGTTTGATTACCCTTCCTCGAGATTTAATCAATTAATCCTAATTGAAATACTTAAGAGTTGAATTATAACCTCTTGGTTTACAATACTACTCTTAAACATTTAATTATATTTGAAACAATCCTAAGGACAATTAAGAAGAAATTAAGATCTCTCTTTAATCCCTTTTTAATATGTTAATTGCCAGTATGTTAACTCACCAACTTTCATTGTGTAGCCTAAATTAAATAAATCAAAACAATATCTCAATTAACTCGAAGTGATTATAGGCTCAACAATTAACACAAATAACTATACATTAAATCAATATGATAAAAGTTGGATAAACAATATAAAGAATAATCCTTAAACTAGACTTAGAAATCCATAATTAGGTTCAGAAAAACACTATTTAGGTTAAACATCAAAGAAAAGCAAAAGAAAAGAGAAAACTAATGATGATGATGATGGCCCTTTTGTTGGAAATCTGGATAGCACTTGTTGAATCTTGATTCTCATATCTTTTGAGTCTCTTTAAGTTGTTCTCTTCCCAAATCCCTCTTTTTTTTTTTTTTTGTCTTGGATGTGCCATAAGGTCAGAATGGCGGTTGCTTCTTCCCATCTTATTTTTTCCCAAATAAAATAAAAATCGAATTAAATAGATCACTCCACATGATCTCTCCATGTCTTTAAATGTCATTAAATTTGATATGCGGGCTCCACTTTTATTATTCTAACTCCTTGTAAAATTTCATAACATTTGGAGGTCTATAAGTGCACCTAATGCCTTATAAAACTTAGTTGCACCAAATATGTTTCCTCAGCTAAGGTTGTTTTGATCTTTTCTTTGTTTGCTCTTCATAAATCATCATATAGCTTTGATATTTAATGTGAAGCCTCCTATCTTACTACTCTAACTCTTAAAAATTTTTCCACATCTCTTTTAGATCCATAGGTGGTTCCTAACTGAATTCCACTTGAACTTGTATTAGATATTCACACTAATATGATAGAATTCTTACTCAAAATCAACAAACATGACATTAAAACACTTAAACATTATCAAAACAATAGAATAGCATCAAACTAAGTATAAATAATGAATTCTCATCCTAAACATGCATACTAACACATTAAACCATTATGAAATTAACTTCTAATGCAATCCTATTGATATCCCCACTTTTAAACTTTTGCTTGTCCCCAATCAAAACTAAAACACAAACACAGAAATTAGATCACACAATCAAACAATGATGATGCCTTAAGTTTGAATGCAATAACTATATGAATGCAAGAATGATGAAAATATAACAATGGCATAAGACTTCTGAAATTCATATGCTCTTGAACATAAACATTCGATAAGATCGAATTCATCTATCTTATGAAGCTCATATATTGAATGTCTTTACATGGAAGATGCATTGTAATTAAGATGTTAATCACCTATTCTTACATTTATGACAATTATAATCATGCATTAATGGCATTACAGCGTAGAAGGCAGTTTATCACTGGACAATCATTCATAAAAATGTCATGATAATAAAAAAAGACCTATAGATTTTATTTTCCACATTAGCACATCATTTTTATTATTACTTTGAATGATTCCCCTAATGTTTTGACTTTAATTGTTCGTTCATTTAAGTTTCATTGGAGTGTCATTCTAGCTTTTTTTTTTTATAGTTATATCACAACTCACAACTAACTACTAGCTTTATTTTTAATCTAGTTTTTATGAAGGCCTGTTGAATAGGAATGATGAATTAAATATATTATTAATTCCTTAATTTAATTATATCCTATATCCTTTCTTTTGACCCAATTCATTCTTACAAAGAATTACTAGTGATGTATCCTTTCTTTTGACCCAATTCATTCTTATGAAGAATTACTAGTGATGTCTACTGACTTAAGTTCAATCAAATATAAATAAAAACTATAGGTGTTAATGATCAAAGATTAGATGAAGACTATCTTGATTAAAATGCACATTTAATGGAAAGACGTTCAAGGTATAATTCCATAAGATAAAAAATTCTCAACTCTCAAATAGTCATGTTTAAAGGTAAGACTATTCCTTTAATCTCATACCATTGATACACTCACACTAATTACTAAGATGTATATGCTAGAATGCACGAAATAATATAAATACACCTAATTTAATTAGATCTTGACATACTAATGCATAATCATAATGATATATTAAAATTCAATATGCATGGCCCCTTCCCCACACTTAAACAATACATTGTCCTCAATGTGGAGAAGGGCAACTCACAATAACACATATAAAAGAAACTCAAAAAGTAAATAATAATAACAAGACAAAGGGTAAGAAAACTTATGGGGATTCCAGTGGAAATGACATGGGAGATGGCACTTAAACCCATTATTCATAACTACAGATTGGAAAAAGAGCACCAAATTCGTGAACCATGTCTTGTGTTCCTTATTCGGGACCTACTTATTTCCCTTTATATTTTTTTTTCTTATTGCAACTTGTCTTCCTTTAGGTGCCATGGTGATGAATACTATGAAAAACTTAGAAAAATATACACACAAGAGAAGGTTAAAGAAGAATAAGATGAAAACAATGATTAGATAAAGGGAGATGAAAACTTGGAGATTGATGAAAAATTAGAGTAAAATTGATTATTTAGGTGGAAAAAGAGCTAGAAATAAGAGAGGAGGAGAAGAGGGGCTGCACCTGTTGGAGGGAAAGCTTGAAACATCTTTAGGAAAATTAAGGAGCACAAAATAAGGGCAATTAAAAAGTAGAAGAACTAAAGAAACACAGTAACCACTATCCTAACACAAAAAACAAAACAAAGCACATACAAAACAATGATAATTGAAATAAAGAGAAACCTAGATCATAAAGAGTGAAAGTAATTGCAAATTCCTCAACTGTTCTAAGCGAATAAAACTTTAACTTGTTAACCATTAACTTTAAAGGTGGTGTGGCTATTTCTAACTTCAAAGGCATCAAAAGGATATGCTTTAATCACATCATAAGGATTATACCATTTGGATTTTAGTTTCTCAAGAAAGAGTTTTAACCTCAAATTATAAACTAACACCTTGTCACTATCTTTGATTTTTTACTGAATGATGTTCTTTTCATGTCATCTTTTAACTTTTTCCTTATAAATCTTAGAATTTTCATAGGCATCCAATCAAAATTCACCTAACTCATTTAATTGTAATAACTTTTGTTGACCAACTTGCTTGGAATCAAAATTTAAGAAATTTATTGCCTAAAATGCCTTATCTTCAAGCTCAGCAAGCAAATGACACGACTTTCTAGAAACCAGGTGAAATAGGGACATACCAATAAGTGTCTCGAAAGATAATTCGCAACAAAGTTTTCAACACCTTTCTTGTCCTTTATCTCAATATCAAATTCTTGCAATAAAAGGGCCCATCTGATCAATCTTGGCTTGGCATTAGGTTTATTCATTAAATATTTCAATGACGATTGATCAGTATACATTGTCACCATTAAAACAACTAAATATAATATGAATTTATCGAATTAAAAGACGTCAATCAATATTTCTTTTTCAGTCATCATGTAATTCATTTAGCCATCATTAAGTGTTCGACTTGCATAATAAATCGAGTGAAATTTTTTGTTCTTCCTTTGCCCTAACACTGCACTAATTGTGAAATCACTTGCATCGCATATTAATTCAAATGGTAAAGACAAATCTGGTGAAATTAGGATTGGTGCACTTATTAGCTTGGCCTTTAATAGCTCAAAAGAATGCATGCATTTATCATTAAAATCAAACTGCACATCCTTGGTTAAAAGATCAGTAATTAGCTTAGTTATTTTAGAAACATCCTTAATGAATCTTCAATAAAAACCTACATGAAAACTCCTAATCATTTTAATTGAATTTGGATGTGGAAGTTGATCGATTACATCAATATTAGCAGGCTCTACCTCTATGTCCCTACTTGATATCTTATGGCCAAGTATAATACACTGTTGAACCATAAAGTAGCATATTTCCAATTTAGGGAAAAAAATTTTCTCTTCATATCTCTTAAGCACTTTATCAAGATTTTCCAAGCATGAATCAAAGGATGTGCCAAAAACTGAAAAATTGTCCATGAACACTTCAATGTAAGATTCTATCATATCTGAAAATATAACTGTTAGCCCTATGGCACCCAAGAGGGGGGGTGAATTGGGTGTTTAAAAACTTTTGCGGAATTAAACTTCTTTAAAC
>JAOXYD010086221.1:0-12162 GCA_028565735.1 Pinacopodium congolense
ACCTATTACTACTTTTTGGAAATCGATAAGGACAATTATGTATCACATGCTCAATGTTAGTGTCTAAATTAGGAAATTTCCTAAAGGGTGATCAAGCCTAAAAAGAATACCTAATTCATGTCATTTATGTAAAGTTCCAAACCAACCTAAGCTTAAAGATATCAAATCAATTCAAAGCAAACTCCATTCTCACAATTAATCATCCCATCATCCTTCCTACACCTTTAAGCCCTTAAACACCTAATCACACATATTTAAATTAACCAAAACAAAGCCTAAATGAACACAAACCATTTTTAATTAAATAAAACCAAGGATAAAAAATTAAACAAAACCAAAGGAAAAACACAGTTTAGCACTTAATCTGACATAAATAAAAATTACTTAAAGCTATTAATTGATTAACTAAAACTTAATTCAACTAAGCTAAAACTAATACTCTAAATAAATAATTTAGTACATAAGAATTGAACAAACATTAACATTAAACCAAAGAAACCAAAAATAAATAAAACCCATGAAATAAAGCTTCATTCAAATTAACACTTGATAAAGATAAATAAAATAATATAAAATAAAGGTTATTACATAAGAAAGCATTAAACACATGAACTAAAGCCATAATATTTAGACAAGATAAAGAAAAGCATTGGAAAATGAAAACCAAATAACTAAGACAAAGAATTAGGACATGAAGTAAAAAAAACATTGGAAAATGAAAATGAAAATGAGAGCTAAAACTAATGAATAAACAAGCTAAAAGAGTGAACAGTACAAAAACTAAAATTAAATCCAAAAGAAGATGCCAAGAAACATGTTGAAGACATCCCCACTTGGAAAGCTCCCATATTTTGTGTGTCTCCTCTCTTAATATTGTTGCTACTGTCTTTGGTGAGTGGAGAGCTCCACTAAGCTCCAAGTTCCAAGTTAGCTTCAAGCTCTAAGCTCTAAGCTAGCTCTAAGTTCCAAGGAGAGCTCTAAGCCGTCATTTAGCTAGCAGAGAGCTCCTTTTGTTTCTTATTTTTGCTATTGCCGTCCTCTTATTAATGTAAAGCTTGCTTTTTATTCTTTTTATTTCAGGCTCCAGTCACAAGGGCTGCATGTCTCCTTGCTTATTTGTTCTTCCTCTAAAAAAAGCTACACACCTGTCTATGAAAGCCCTCATCTTTGTTGCCATTTTGCTCCTTGTATCTAAAGCTTTTAAAAAGCTTTTTATCTACTAGCTTGTCAAAACACTGCACACCTTTTCTTCACTTTTCAAACTTTGTTTTGCTCACTCTTGGAAAGCTTTATGTTGCCGTTTAAAGCCAAGGAGAAAAGCTCTCCTTCTAAGCCTTGATGCTATGCCATTTTGCATGGAATTCTCTTAGCTTTTTAAAGCCTTTATGTCTTACTCTTTGTAAGATGACCTTCTTAATTAAAAGTTTTCCTTTTTGTCTTATCATAATAAGAAAAAATTAAGTATTTTTAAATATATGTAAATTTAATTTGGATAATATTTTTCAATAAAAATTGAATAAGAATGATTAAACTCCTAACATAATCATTTAATTATAAAAAATCAATTAATTTCTTAATGTAATATAATATAATATAATATAATATAATATATATATATAAAAGAAAGTAGGTGAGACGAAAATAGAACCCATAACCTTCCCTCATTACAAACCACTATATCAATTGTGAAATTGTCTTGGATAACTTTTAAATTCAATATATAATACAAGATAAAAAAAATTAAAGTTAAGAGTTAAACTTGCCACCTCACATGAACCCTACCTATTGTACCGCTACACCCAGCTATTCATATGTGTTAAATATATAGTCCACCTATTTATAACATATTTGAAAGCAGAATATCAAACAATGTATTTTTTTCCCTTTCTTCTTTCACTAGACAACATCTTATATATATATATATATAACACAGCAACGTCTTATTCCCTCCCGATAGACCATCTTTTTTCTCTGTTCCTTTATCTCCTTCTCTTTTTCAACATCATTCATTACCCCTAGTCACCCCAATCCTCTATTGTCTCTGCTATCATCATCCTTTCTAGTGACAAGAATTTGTTCTCTCTTGTTGTTGTGTGTCTCCATCTTCTTTAACCTCTGGTAAGTGGTGAATTCTTAAGGTCTATCTCCATTTGCTTTAGGTCTTCTTATTTTGTAATGCATTTGGATTCAATTCATGAGTAAGATGTCATGGTTATTGATATGTTGTGGTTTCTTATTTAATCCATAGACTATATAGAAGAGCTCAATATTGTTAAGATCTCTGGAATTTTAGTGATACTAGCTTTGCTTTTTTATCCCCTTTCAACGCCATATGTTGGGTTCTTAATATTTCTTACTTTCAAAAAAATCTTATGCTGTGGATGGATTTTAATTCATTGCTAGACTACTTTCCACCTTGTATTGTTAAAGCTTTAAAAATATATAATACTTAATCCAATTCATTACAATATAAGGCAATAGCATGGCTATGAGGAGGTTTAGGATTCTTAGGTCTTTGAGATTGCTAGCTGTGTTAAATGATAAAGCTTATAAAGTACCATTCGTGCATCACTACTTTTTTACCTTCATTTACATGCTTAAATATTGGCTTCATTTTGTTAAGTAACTTTAATTAGTTATGATCAGGGTCCATGAACTTCCTCTTGGGCTTTGATAATGAATTTTTATGTTTTAGTTTTGTGTATGAAAAGATTTCATGTTGTAAACCCTATGGCATCCCAAGGGGGGGGGAGAGGGGGATAAATAAGGTGTTCAAAATTTTCTGATTAAATTAAAGAACTTATACCACTTAAACCAATTTCAACTATATGCAATCTCGAACCAAAATTCAACCTATAATGATATATTGTATTTATGAAAATTCAATCAAATTCAATCAAAAATAAACAAATACAATTTTATAAATATAGAGAGTGAAGGACATAGAGTATACAAGCGATTTATAAAGGTTTGGCTACCCAAAAGATAGCCTACATCCTCTCTCCAACTACTAATGGGAAATTTCATTAAGAATAATCTTACTTAGAGTAAAGAGCGATCCTTACAACTTCTTCTTTCCACAAAGGAGGTAAAAAGTAACCTTTTTAATCTTACTTTAAGATGAAGAGTAAGCCAACAATCTTATTTACCAACGAGATAAGAGAACTGCATAACGTCTTATTTTTATAAGTCAATAGAAACCCATAATGTCTTATTTCTAGGGGTAAAGAAAAACCCAAAAATATCTTGATTTTAAGGGCCAAGAGGAACCCAATACAATCTTACTTTAAATAAGTGAAGAATAACACTTTTCATAAAACTAGTATTACACAATTTTCTTCCCACAAAACAAAACCCAAATTCAAGCTTCTTAAGCCTTGATTCAAACTTATATAGCTTACATAATTCTTATTATAAAACAATGCAAGCTAGGAGCTGAAAAGCAATCAATGCAATGCTTGTTATGCTTTATGCAATCCTTAATACTTATATAATTGCATAAACTAATGCAAATTACATTAAACAATCAAACCAATCCAATTCTCATTTAACAGGTTAAGAGAAACTTTTTAACACTCTTTTTAATGGCAAAGAGAAACCTTTAACTTAACAACCAACTATCAAAATCAGATCCCTCAAACATGTAGCTAAAACATACCTTTAAAGGTGTATTAATGGCGCACACTTAATTAAAAAGTTTTTGCAAATTTTAAAGACAATAAAACAATATGGTAAGTCTCATAACACCCCCCCAAAATTATAAACAAGTTGATTTATGCAATAAAAACAATTTTAAAGCATCAAAAGGTCAAATTAAACATAAAATATAAAAGTTGTCAAAATGTGTAGTATTTTAATTTCAACTTTGAAATAAACAGTTCTAACTTATCAAATGTCACACAATTAATACAATAAACCTATTAGAACCTTAATCAATCAGCTAACAATAGATTGATACAATGAAAATGAATTTAAGGTATAAAACATAAGGTTTAAATCAAGAACAAACCATGAACATACAAAGCTGTTAAAGTTTCAGCCCTATAAACAAAGGATTATATCCTTCTAAGATCACACAAACAAGTTAATAACTTATTGGAATATAAACAAGCGCAAAAATAATAGATTGGTGCAATTTAGAAGTACAAAAAGTGGATTTAAATAACCAAAGAAATGTGTAGAATATGAAACATCCAAATTTTGAAAGATTGGTTGTATATAGCTTTAAATGCTTGTAAATAACAGAATCATCCTATAAAATTTTAGTTTTATGATTACTCAAACCATTTAGGACTTAAAAAGACAATTTTAAAAATTTTTATGGCACTGAAATTGGATTTAAAACATGAAAATCGAGATTGAATGAAGAGGAGCATTGAACAATGACAGTTTTGGCATATATGCATATATATATATAAGCATATACCTAATGAATTGAGGCCTTTTACATGCAAAAAATTTATCAAACACGCTCTTGAATGTTTGAACAAACTAAAAACAATTAATTTGCAATCTATAAACAAATTTATATCAAGAAGAATCAAGATGAACAATGAAGAACATAAAGAAATTGCAGCTTGTGTAAATATGATATTGAGAGCTCCAATCTTTGATAAAATTACATAAAGATTGAAACAAAAGAACTATAACTCTTGTTTATAGTCTTAGGAAGTCAACTGAGTCGTTGATTATAAGAAATAGTCGTTATATGGGTGAAAATGTTGAAAAACCAAAAGCCCCATTTTCTGGAAACTAACTGTTACATGATATGGTTGAATTATCTTAAGTTTTTATATATATTTCAATGTGAATTCATCCCTATTTTCATGCTTGAATGCCTAAAAGGGACAATTTAGGAGTAAAAATAAAGCAAAGGTGTATCTGGAGATGCAGCTATTAGAGACTCAAAGATCGATTAATAGAATGTCTCAACTCGATTGACCGATACCTGGTATTTTGGTCGACCGATTCCTCTAATAAGTCAACTGATGTTATCCTACTAGTGAAAAAAAGAACCTAAGTGTCTTTCACTTGTCTAACATAACTGAGGCATATAAAAGGCCCGAGAGAAATGCAGAGTTAGGGGGGAGCCTTCATTATTTTAGTAGCCTCCATCGTTTTTCCCTAGTTTCTTCTTAGTTTCTTACCTTTTTCTCCTTGTTCTTAGGTCTTAAGTTAAGTTTTGTTGTTGTTTTGCCTTTGTCTCTTTAGTTTTCATGTTTAGGTATTATATTCTTCCTGTTTCAATTGTTTCTGCTGTTATAGTTCCATTTTTGTTTTATTTTTATTGTGATTTCATTTGGATATTTTTATCTATGTATGGATGCTTTTTAATTTTAATATAGTACTTTTCTTTAATTTCCAGCTTTGTTATCTTTATTTCCTTTTTTATTTCTACATTTGCTTATTTATTTTGCATAATTTCAGTTGTGTTCTTATTATTTTAATGATGCTAGCTTACTTTTTCTTATGAGTTGGAAGATATTAATGGGATAATGACTTTATAATTGTGATAATTGACTTAAAATCAATAGGATGTTATAGTTTGGGTCAAGGTTGAATTGGAATTCAGGTTGAACAACATGAAGTAGGAATTAATACATATGATTGGCCATCTTAGTTATAAGCTTATCATACTTAATCATCTGTAGCAAATACCATAAGTGACGATAGACTAGTTGAATTTGTAGGTAACTTAATCCATCTAGCTTAGGATTCCAATTCTTTAAGTTAGACAATCCAAGCATGCGAGATTTTGGCTTAGGCTAAGTGCTCCCTAGTGTCAAATCCTATCATGCCACTAAATTTAAGAGTTTATTTTAGGTTGTTACTTGATTAGAGCCAAATTTTCTATCGTATAGGATTTGTCTAAAATTAAAAGAACTTAGGATTTAAGAGCTTGTTTAGATCTATAAGTTAACATCTTATACTAATCGTAATCTATATATATTTCAATGATCAATTCTAGGTCCTGAATCCCAGAAATATCTTCTACTCAGCTTTTCATATTTGATATTTATTTCTTGTCTTCTGTTTTATTTTCGTTAATTGTCTTTCTGTTTTGTTTTAATGTCTTCCCATTCAAGGGTTTTCTTTTCTTTTCTTTTTTTTAGTGCAATATTAAGAATAGTTAGAACTCCTTTTAGCTCCTTGTGGGATCGACCTTGACTTTCCTTACTATATAGTTAGGTTAGGTTAGGTTAGTTAGGTATTTTATTACTTAGTAGTCCACGACAAATCTATCATTACATTACTAGGCACTGTGCATTGGTCGACCGACCTATGTTTCTACACTAAAAACATAGTTCCTTTCAAATTAAATTAAATTCAAATAAGTTCCAAATCATTCTATGAATAAAATATGACATTAAGACATATAAATCATGATAAAAAAACACAAAATGCCTTGGTTTATAAACCAATTCATGCATTATGTTAAAATTTGAAATATAACAAAACTAATAACATTATAGACCATTATAAAGATGTTCTTTTTGCTTCACAGCCAATGCATACAAGTCACAAACAACATTTTAAACTTGTTCCAATAATAAAATTGATTCAAACAGCATATACACATAAATTAACCAATCAAATTGAAACTTTTCAACCTAAGTTAATATTCCATTTTTTTCTAATTCAAAAACTTTAATAAATCATTCATTAACCAAAATTCACACATCAATTTAATTAAAACATATTTAGAATTTATATGCAAATGTTCACGTAAATATATTCAAATATTGATAAAGATCAAGTTAGGAAACTTACAATACTAAGACATAAACCCAAACCTACACCTTCTTAATCTTTATGTCTTGAGCTTTCATCCTTGATCTTCATTCTTTATCCTCTCATCAATTTTTGATTTGTGAAGCTCTTCTACCTTGGCTCAAGACATGTCCTTACACTTTAAATATTTACCTATCTTATAAATGCATCAAAACTCAAACATTAGTATAATTATATTTTGTCATCATCAAAATACATGAATAGAACCTCCCTTGGTTCACAAATCTCTCACTTTTTTATAAAGAAAAAACATGTGATATTAAGATGATATAAAACACATATGTTAAACATTTCATGTAAATGCATCATGCATTATAAAATGATACTACTCTGTCTTTATGCTTAAAACTCATATTCAACCTTAATATCACACATCTCTCTCCTATTTTTTGATATCATAAAAAAGATTACCAATTATAGCTAATTCTTAAAACTTACTCTCTCTCAATCCATGTATCTTAAAAAAATATCAATTGTATATAATACTCCACCTAAATGTATGCAATTATGAATTATAGGATACTAAAACATGAAATAGGACAAGATAAACAAAATACATCATAAATCACATATTATGCATCATCATATTTCAAGAATGTATATTTTTCTACATTATGCACAAAATGCATCAAAAACATGTATTATGCATATTTATGCACCAAAGACACACATTATGCAAATTTTGCATAAAAACACATGTATATGCATATTTTACATGAAAATCATGTTTCATATGTTATATTTCAAAAACATATATTATACAAAAAAAAGATATATTTATTTATGTAATCTCTATTATGCATCCAAAATACAAGTTATGCAAAATCAATTGAAATAGGTCAAAAAGATGTACCCCCCTTAAATTTATGAATTCCAAAACTTTTAATCAAGTAAAGGGAAAGTTATATTTTAAAACTTTTTCAAAACTATGGACAATTTCAAAGGTGATTCTAGTTGAAAAGAAATGATACCACTTGTTAAACACGATACCAATTGTAAAAATATGAATCCAATCGATACCCATTTTAATAAGATGATATCAAATTAAAATTGAAAGATATGCTACTAATTGAAATTGCAAAAATCATTTGATCAAACACGTGTAATCTATCGTTTTCCAAAAAAGTCATATATTACGATCAATATAATTAACTAATTTCAATAATCATGCAATGATTTTAATGTAATGTGCTAATTTAAAAAATTATACGATGGCCCCCCTAACACATAGAATTCATTTTCTACCTTAAACCTCTAAGCCAAGGTCAATTTTTCAAATTTGTATCACTTCTTGAAGCCAAATCCTTATTCTTCACTTGATTTAATAATGTGTTTCTTAGTAAGATTGTATGAGGACTCATGCTAATCTTTCCATATTTCACTTAAAGGTTGGAGATACTACTTCCTCTTAATTCCTAGCTTGATACCAATTTTACACCAAATAGTGTTGACCTTCAAAATAAAGAAACTAATGGACTCTAAGTACCCACATTAACTTGGGTCCTTAGGAGTTAGCTTTCATACCTTTTTTACCCATATTTTTAAAAGTTTCTTAAACATTCTTTGTTTAATAAAACAAAAATGTTTGCCATGTCTTGCTTTATTATAAAAATTACAAATATATAAGGCATCATGAAATCTATGATCTTTATTCTTAAATGCCTTTATTCTAGCAAAAAGTGCACTCCTAGGATGATGATATACTCTTAAATGTGTATGGATTGTGTTCCTAGGATTATACTCATGCATATGTGGAATATAGAGAATGCATTGTGCCATTATACTTATGAAATATGCCATTTTACCTAACATGAGTCATAAATGCATTTCTTGGTGTAATATCTCTAAATGGTCTTCCTTGATGAACATTATACCTAGAATATGAATGAAATAGGTTCATTGGTGCAAAAAGAGTATGGGACACTTTTCTAGATAGATGGAAATGCATTTTTGGTACTTGTGTATGAGTTGGCAGAAATTGTCTCCTATATGGCTTAACATTATGCATACTAGTTTCTTGTTGTGATGGCTTCCTAAGATATGATTGATACATGCCTCTAACCTTAAGAATATGCTTTCGATGAGTATGGAAATGTAAAGACTCAAATTACCTAACTTAATGCCTATCGTGAGGCCTAGATGTATGCATACCTTTTCTTTAATGAAAAACCCTCCTAAGACAAAAATATAACCTATCCCTAGGATTATCCACGTGCACTTTAGAAACACAAAAATATGAAAGACCTCTTTGCCTAATATGGGTCCAAAATACATCATGTTGTGGTTGTGTATTCTTAAAGAAATCATGCCTATTTTTTCACTATTACACATTTTTGCTAACCTAGATGCATACATAAATGCATGATGGTTTGCCTAGGATGTGATTTAGATGTAGATGCATCATTTTCTAGAGAGGGTTTGGGCATAATCTCATCTTCCAAGTTCTTAACTTTACAAAAATGGTTTTTGTATCGTTGGAATCACTTTCATCAACAAAACATAAACCTTGTCTATCATTGAACCTCTTTTGAGCTCCTAACATGAAATTTAAATTTTCTTTACCCTTCCTTAAGGGATTCCAATTCCTTCTTCAAAAACTCATTTTCATGTATCAATTTATGCTCATTACCATACATACTAACAATAACACTCTTAGAACCTAACATGCATTTATTTATTTCATGCTTTAATCTATCAATTTTTAATGTACATGCATTCCTATATTCTAATATATCATACTTCTCATTTTGAAATTTATCACATTCTAGTCTATATGCATCCACTTCTTTCTTTAAACATTAATTCACCTTAACTAATCTATCATTTTCAGTCACACAATCGTTTAACTTTTTCACAACATCCTTATACTTAAAGAAAACTTCTTCCTTTTCAATCTAATAGCTTTCACATACTCAACCAATTCATCATATGTGATTTCATCATCACTTGAGTTAGACCTAGAAGGTACTTCATTGCTTTCCTTTTGAATATTTGATGATGATAGAGCTTCTTCCATCAATGCTTCTAAGATCACATTTAGAACCTCTTCCTCATCTTTTGCTTTCTCCAATTCCTTCACTTCTTCTTGCTCCTCTTCCTTTTCAACATCTTCACCTTCTTCAATGTGATTTCCATTACCATAAATTTGCTCCAACCTACACTAAATCTCATTTATAGAAATGCATATAGAGATATCATCAAATATACATTTATCTAATGCATAAAGTAATATATGCATGGCCTTACAATTTAATGAAACAAGTTCCTCATTATTCGAAAAAAGAATAAGAGCCATTTAAAATAATTTCCCTTAAACATAAATTTTGGCTAATCATGAAAAACTTTACTCTAATTCTTCGCTCTAAGAAATCATTGCCATTAAAAAATGGAGGAGTATGAATATCTAATCTCGCTTGACAATATGAATCATGAAAATGTGTCATTTCAAATATTTGCTCACTAATTTCATTTAAAGTTATGCAAATATGATACCTAGGTTCTAATACCAATTATAAGCCCTATGACACCCAAGATGGGAGTGAATTGGGTATTTAAAATTTTCTTATTAAACTAAAGAACTTAAACCACTTAAACCAATTTGAACTATATGTAATCTTTAACCAAAATTCAACCTATAATGATAAGTTATACAAATTCAATCAATAATAAACAAATACAATTGCTTAAATATAAAGAGTGAAGGGAAGAGAGTGCATAAGCAATTTATAGTGGTTCAACCACCTCCAAAGATAACATATGTCCTCTCTCTAACTACTTATTGGAAATCTTATTAAGAACAAGTTTACTTAGGGTGAAAAGTAACACTTTTTCTTTCCACAAAGGAGGTGAAAAGCAACTTTTACATTCTTATTTTAGGGTGAAAAGTAATCTATAAATCTTATTTAGCATATTATTAAGAGGAATCCAAAATTTCTTGTTTCCACGAGTCAAGAGGAACCCGCAAAAAACTTGATTTCAAGGGCCAAATGGAATCTAATACAATCTTACTTTAAATGGGTGAAGAGTAATCCTTTTTGCAAAACAAAAATTATACAATTTTCTTCCCATAAAACAAACTCCAAATTTAAGCTACCCAAGCCTTGATTTAAGTTGATATAGCTTAAAAAATTCTTAATAAAAAACAATGCAAGATAGGGGTTCAAATGCAATCGATGTAATGCTTATGCCTTATGCATTCTCTAATGCTCATACAATTACATAAACTAAAGCAAATCACATTCAACAATCAAACCAATCCAAATCTTTTAAATATAAGTCAAGAGCAACCTTTCAACACTCTTTTTAATGGTAAAGAGAAGCCTTTAACTGAACAACCAACTAACAAAATCAAATCCCTAAATATATAACCAAAACATACCTTTAATGGTGTATCAATTATACACACTTAATACAAAAGTTTTTGCAACTTTTAGAGACAACCAAACAATATGGCAAGTCTCCTAACACCTCCATAGATCATAAACAAGTTGATTGATGCACTAAAAACAAGTTTAAAGCATTAAATTATTGAATTAAACGTAAGACCACAAAAGTTGTCAAAATGTTTAATATTCAAATTTAGCTTTAAAACAAATGGTTCTAACCTATCATGCCACATAATCAACACAATAAACCTATTAAGACCTTAATTAATAAGTTAACAATAGATTAACATAATAAAAATGAATTTGAGGCATAAAGCAGAAGGTTTAAATAAAAAAACCATAAACATGAAAAGCTATCAAAATATAACCTGTTAAAGTTTTAATCCTATAAACAAACAATTCTAGCCTTCTGAAATCACACAAACAAATTAAAAAAACTTCTAGGAAGATAAAAAAACCACAACGATAACAGATTGATGGAATTTGGAAGCACAAAAATATATTTAAATAACCAAAGAAATATGTAAATGATGAAACATCCAAATCTTGATGTTTAAACAAACTAAAAATAATCAATTTGTAGCTCCAGAAATAAATTTATATCAAGATGAATAATGAAGAACGTAAAGATTAAAAAAAAAAAGCTCTAGAACTATTATTTATAGTTTTAAGAAGTGAAATAAGTCATTGGTTATAAGAAATAGCAATTAGAGGGGTGAAAAACTTTGAAAACTAAAAGCCGCACTTTTTGTAAACTAGCCGTTATATTTCTAGGCACTATACATTGATCGACTGACCTATTTTCTACATTAAAAACAAAATTTATTTCAAGTTTAATTCAATTCAAATAAGTTCCATATCATTTTATGACTAGAATATGATATCAAGACATATAAATCATGATAAAAAAACACAAAGTGCTTTAGTTTATAATTAATGCATTATTTTAAACTTTGAAATCAAACAAAACTAATAACATTATAAA
>JAOXYD010086232.1:0-12162 GCA_028565735.1 Pinacopodium congolense
AGTCCTTGGACTTTACTAGGGCAATTGAGGCCTCGAATATTTTTTTGGGTAAAAAAATGAATTAAATTAAATAGAAAAAGGGTTTTGTATAAGCAATAAGAAAAAGAGTAAGCTAATAAGTGAGCTAAAGAAAGTAGGGAAACAACCCCACACCAAAATGCAATAGAATAAAATCGAGAAAATAGGCCCACATAGAGGACAATTAAGCTAGATCTAAACCCACCAAAACCACAGAGGAGAGGAAGCTCAATGTCAAATATTTAATGGCAACCCAACTTTATCAATATCAGTAAGAGGGATGGTGAATCCTACGCCAACATAATCTACTGGGCAGGGGACGAGAAGGCCTTTTAGGCATTAAGCTCATTAGTAGATCGATAGAGAGGGGTGCTCGATTTCTTTTTAGAAGCCTTAGGCTTTAAGGGCTTGGGCTTTCTAGAATAAGTGAGCCAAAGAAAGTAGGGAAACAAGCCCACACTAAAATGCAATAGAATAAAATCGAGAAAATAGGCCCACATAGAGGACAACTAAGCCATATCTAAACCCACCAAAACCACAGAGGAGAGGAAGCTCAATGTCAAATATTTAATGGCAGCCCAATTTTATCAATATCAGTAAGAGGGATGGTGAATCCTATGCCAACATAATCTACTGGGCAGGGGACGAGAAGGCCTTTTAGGCATCAAGCTCATTAGTAGATCTATAGAGAGGGGTGTGAGATTTCTTTTTAGAAGCCCTAAGGACTTGGGCTTTCCAGAAGCCCTCTCCCCCTCCCCCCCACCCACACAAGAGTCATAGAGAGACGCTTGCCTTTGGCCAGGGACTTGGGAGTATCTCCATGAAAAATAGAAGCAGTACAGAAGGATCAGCAACCATTGGACATTGTGGCAAGGAACGATGCTGGCTCGGAGCTGGTCCAGGGGAGTAGATTGACTCTACCTCATCAATAAAGGAATCTTCATAATTTTCAATCAGGATAGGCTCACTACAACTGGGAAGGTGGCAGAGAGAAACCACTTAATGCCTATAGAACATGAACTGCAATAGAGCCTCCCGTTTGGCCAAAAAAGGAGAAACATCCTGCCAATCCCCAACTCAACTACCAAGAGCAGCCAAAGGAACACTTGCAAAGCAAGGAATAGATAAGTCATCAAAGAGGAGGAAAGCTTGATAGCGGGGTTGAGAAAATAAGTAGACTTTGGAACTTTGGAGAGGAAGATTCCTTGGACAAGCTGGATAATCGAGGTTTCTAGTTGCTGGGAAGTAGTGACAAGGTCTCTGAAAATTTTGTTGTTTAACTCTTTCCAAAGGATATACGCACTAAAGGCAAAAATTATGTTAATAAGAGCACCCTGCAAAAACTACTAGAAGAAATCTAATCTAGCTAATGGCAAGTAGAGGATAGGGGTAGATTCCAAGCTAGACCACATTTATGAAGTAAGTTGGTCCATAGAAGGGAGCCAAATTCACAAGTAAAAAAGATTTGATCATGACTCTCTATGGCTGCCAGACAAAGAATACAAAAATTGGGACAGTAGTCAAATTTGAGCTTGTCCCTAGTAGCAAGCTTCCCTTGGATAGCTAACTAGAGAATTAACCTGTGTTTAGGGAGAATGAACTTGGATTAAATCAACTGATGACCAGTGAAATAACCAATAGCAGGGCCATTGCCAACCATCATTGTGGATAATACTAGCAACCTTGCAACCTCGAGGAAGGCAAGAATCATAGATAATCTGGGGAGAGTAAATATGAAGGAGGGTACCAGTAGGGTCCCAAGGTCAGTCCAAAGGTTTGTAGCTTGTCTATCCAATCTTAAAATTGAATTTTTCAAAGAAGGAGTTTCTAGCTTCGCGAATCTTTGTGGGAAGGAGCATAAGACCAAAAGCTTTTAGATTTGAGGATCACATTGTGAACCAACTTTACCCATAATGTTCCTCATCAAAGAAAAGAATCCAAGTCCTCTTAGCAAGGAGACACTTATTCCACGACTTAAGCAACCTAATGCCAAGGCCACCCATTTGCTTAGGAGTGCAAACCTCTGCCCAATTAACCTTTGCACAGTGATATTTATTGGAAGCACAGACCATAGGAAGCATCTAAGTTTCTTCTCCAACTCCTTGGAAATGTTGGTAGGGAGCAAAACAAGGGTGGACCAGAACATATGAAAGGAATTCAAAACAAAAACCACTAGTTAAAGTCTAGCAGCAAAGGAAAGAGACTTGGTAGCCTAATAGGAAATGCTATTCTCAAGCTTGAGAAGGAGAAGGAGACAATCTGCCTTAGATAGCCTGGAAGTAATCAAAGGTAGACCTAAATACTTAATAGGAAGAGGCTTAACCATAATTCCAGAAGCAAAAGGGGCCACAAAAGCTTGGCTCTTAAAGGAGTTAATTGAAAGTCCAAAAAGAGAATAGAAAAAGGTTAAGGCACGAAACAAGGTGTGAATAGACAAGGAATTAGCTTGGCAGAAGAGCAATAGGTCATCTGCAAAAAAAGGTGATTTAACCCCAGTTCTTTACACTTTAATGAAAGGAGAAGTTAGAGTGCGTAGAAATATGAAAATTTATAATTTAGGTCATAGCTTTTATACAAATAATAAAGAGGTAAGGAGACCGGGGGTTCCCTTGCTGCAGACCATAATAGGACTTGAAGAAAGGGGCAAGCTCCCCATTAACTAGGACAAACAAGGTGGAACTAGAGATACATTCTAGAGTCTAGTGGATAAACAATTTTCGGAAAGCCCATAACTCGAAGAGTTTGGGCAAAAAAGCTCCATTGAATAGAATTTATTCAAGTTAATTTTGAAAGCACACCAATCATGTTCATTATCCAGGTGGTAATTAAGAAGAATTTCATGAGCAAGAAAAATATTATCCCCTATTCACCTACCTTGTAATAGGCAAATTGATTGGGACTAGTTAAGGAAGGGAGGACTGGTTGAACCTATTTAACCAAGAGTTTGGAAATAACTTTGTACAACATATTGTAACAAGAGATGGGACGAAATTCAGTGACCAAGGTAGGGTGATTGGATTTGGGGACTAGGGTGATGAACATGGCATTGATTTCCTTCAATAATTTTTTAGATTTAAAGAAGTCAAGGACAACCTCAGATAAGTTCCTCCCAATAATATCCCATGACTATCTAAAAAATTCCCATTAAACTCATTTGGCCCCCAAGATTTATTAGGATTGAAGCTGAAAAAAGTTGCCTTAACATCAGCACTGATGAAGGGGGCTATTAAGGACTCAACCAAAAAAGGGTCAAGCTAACATTGAATTAAAGACCCTAACCTTTGAAGACCTAGAGGAGGAGGTCTAGGAGTCCCCATAGAAGTCTTGAACAAATCAACAAGAAGGTCTCGAATAGTTGAGGGATCAGTAATTAAGGCATTAAATCTGTCCTACGGGGAATAGATGGAATTATTATTCCATCTTAGCATAAGGTAATTTTGAAAAAATTTTGTATTACTATCCCCCTCCCACAACCACTGGATTCAAGCTTTCTACTTGTAGAAAGATTCTTGGTGAAAAGGGGCCAAATAGTATAACTGGAGATTAAGTTTTCAGCCTACTGAAGGGAGGGAGAGGGATGCATGGCAAGGGATTGCTGGGTAGACAGCAGAAGATTGAAGGCCAACTTTACAGTTATATCAATATTCGAAACCACCACACGATTCAAGGTTTTTATCCCTCTTCTGTTAGCCTTAAGCTTTTGGACCACTTTATACATCGGTGTGCCTAGAAAAAGGGTTCTCTAAGCCGAAGCAATACAAGGTAGAAAATCAGGTAAGGAGGAAAGGAGGTTGAAGAATTTGAAGGGACAGTGGCACTTGAGAGGAGTTGGTAGCAAAAGAGTCAAGGGATAGTGATTAGAGATAAATGGCACCAAAAAAAAACCTAAGGAGGTAGGAAAGGTAGAGAGCCACTAGGGATTGGACAGAAAATTGTCCAACCTTTTTTCCTATAAAAGAAGGAGCATTCTGCTTATAGGATTAGGTGAAGAATTGACTAAAGGCTTGAATGTCACTAAGGTTGCACTAAAAAAGCCAATCCCTCATGTCCAAACCCTTAACAAGCACAAAGGGGAGGGCTTAGAGGTCTTAAAAGGGGCCACAATGATATTAAAATCCCCCACTAGTAGCCATGGGGAGGAAGTTGATTGCCTATGAATAGCTTTAATCATCCTCCATAGGGGGAGATGGCTCTGCACATCATGGAGCCCATAAAAATAGGCAGTTGCTTTAGGAAAGATTGAGGAAACATGAGGAGATTACACAATCCTCTTTGGGTTAAGGATTCTAAATATAGGTCATAGCTATCAAAGCTTAGATGGAAGCAGGGGGAGTTTCTTTTCCTTGGCTTGTAGGCTACAGCTTCTCTAAGCACTAATCCACTTGGACTCCATCCCAGGGAGGCTCTTGAGTAAATTCCACTTGCTCCAACCTAGAGGACTTAAGGCCTTCTACATTTTCTATTGGGGGTGCCTTGAGCTTGCTAGGGAAAGTACATAAGCTCTGCATAAAATCATATCTGAAAGGATCTGTCAGTAGGCCACCACACTCCTCTACTAAGTGGATATTATTAATTAGATCTCAGTTCTTAAGAAATAAGAATTATTTTCCAAGATTTATTCTCCTTAGAATGATAAACTGCAAGTTCAAATCACTCAGGAAGCTCCTTGGTTATAAGAACCTCAACACATACCTGAGCATAGTTAAGATGAAACATTGAAGTAATGGTAGAATCCAAATAGATAGACTTACCATTGGAACTCACTAGCTGACTAAGGCCCTCCTCTGACCAGTGCTCCAAAGGAACCTTTTGAATTCTTACCCAAATAGGATCTTGAGAGATTTGGGTACCTACCTTATGGGAACCCATCTGCCACTATTCCAAGAAAAGTGACTAACTCTAAATGTGCTAAAGGTCAAAAACTGATTCAAGGCCTACCTTCAAGGAGAATTTTAATAAAAACTCATCATCACTAGTAATTAGGTTATCTTGGAGGCTGAAGGCTTACCATAAAGAACCAACTGTTTTTTGAACCACCAAAAACATCAATCTCTTTTGTAGAAAAAAAAAACCTATCAGACAACAATTGAAGTGCTCCAACCCTTTCTTTGTAATCTTGAGAGGTAGCTCCACTCTAATAGCGTCCCCTTAAATAATAGGGGGAACAAAATAAAGCCCATCTTTATGCAAAATAGAAACTCCTCCCTAACGACAACTTTCCAAGATTTGGGAGGAGGATAGCTAGCAAGGCCACCACTAAGGACTTTTGGGAAGCTTTTTGGGGAGATGACTAGGGACTTACATACCGAACTTCCTACCACAATAGAGGGGAATAGCTAGAGAAAGCATGAGGGGGAAGTGACCCCACTAGAGAGGACCTAGAAGGAGGATTAAAAGAAGAGGTGGGATAAGGGTTTGAGGGGCTTGGGCTATGGAACACTAAAGGAGAAGAGGAAGGGTTAAGGGGGCTCAACACGCAATCTATGGACTAGGTGCTAGCAGCCTAAGGAAAGGGAAGGTGGCCAAATAGAAGGTTGAGGCAGGAGAGGAGGGAGGTTGAGGAAGGAAGGGGGAAAAAGGCTAAGGTAGAGAAGTTAGCTAGGACCCATTAGGGGAGAAGGCTCCCTCACTAGATTTCAATGAAAGAGTTTCACTGGTATCTTTAAAGACTAGAATATCATCAAAGTAAATAACTATAAAGTTTCTAAGAAATTCATGCAATGCATGGTTTATAAGTCTCATATAAGTGCTAGGTGCATTTGTTAAACCAAAAAGGCATTACCAATCATTCATATAGTCCATAGTTGGTTTTAAATGCTATCTTCTTCTTTTTTTTTGTTAAAAAAGAAAGATAGATTAAGAGAATAAGAGGTATGTAAAAGGTGGGTCTACGTACATTGAAAAGCTAAGATCCTAAAGGATAATAGGAAAGAAAGCACAACAAAAAAAAACTACACCAACAGCCTTAACTAGGAGTCAATGCACATGCTTAAAACTTAGGGCCTAAGACCAAGGTCTAGATTGGCCAAATTTGGGGCCCTAAAATTACATCTAAGAGGTTTGCCATATTTATCTAACGTAGCTATAGGTTCAAATATATTAATCCCCAGGACAAATGCTTGTTGAATGTTGATCTACACCTTCAGTTTAGCCTTTTTTTGGGCCAACTTGTAGATAGGGGTTTTAGAGCGTTTCCTTTTAGGCTTTGAAGCCATCATTTTGCAGTTCTTTCTCTTTTGAGAGGTGGAATTTGGTCATCCTTATGAGAAGAAGAGTTGCATCATTGTTGGATGGAACCTTGATGAATAACTGGATCTATAATGGGACAGTCCTTCAAAGGGAACCACTCCTTGCTTTTACTCTATCCTGCGAGTTTGAAAGTGCTGATGCAGTTGTAAAGTGCTCATCCTATTCAAATTCTTCCAAATCCTAGATCTGATTCAGCTCACTTTTGGTGGAAAGGGGTTTTTTTTTCGGCTTTCCTTTTAGAGTAAACTCTTGGTATTAGAGCCTCCTACAGGGAATGAACAACCTCTCTATGAGAACCTGCTAATAGAATAGAAGTTAAGGGCCTACAAAACATAGAGGTTAGATGCTTATAAGTTCTAATGGAGTTTGATATTGTTATAGTGAAAACTACAATTTTGTCAAATGATGAGAAAGAAATATCTCTTTCACTAATTGACAAATAAGGTTTAGGAGTTGTTGCACACTGGTCTGATTATCCTTGAAAGTTCTATCATTCCTCTCCTTCCATAAAATGTATACACAAGAGGAAAACACAATCTTGAGTAAGGTTGAATCAGTGAACTGTCTTTGAGTAACCTGCGATATCCAGTGACAAGTTGAAAGAAAGAAGCCAGGGTTCTAGGTTTAATAGCAAAGTTGCATTAGCTTAGACTAGAGGCAACGAGAGTGCTCACAATTGAAGAAGAGGTGATCATGGGTTTCGGTATTATACTTCATTGACTACAAAAATTTGGGCATAGTGTGTAACCCAATCTGTCCCTAATTACTAGTTTGCCTTTGAGAGCTAACTAAGGAATAAAACCATGTATGGGAAGGTTTTATGTTGACCAAACTAGATTTTCCTAGGAAGTGGGATTTTCTGGATGGGTAAGAAACTAGTAAGCTTCCTTATTGGAGAAGTAATTAGATCTACCCACCCATTCAAGACAGTCTTACCTAGAGCTACGAGGGAGGTAGGGGATACTAATTTATTTAAGTTCAATGAGCTCAGTCGAATTTGCTTGGGCCAATTCCAGGTATGATTGAGCATGATATTAGATGCTTTGATGCTCATATTCAACATAGAATCATAAATAATGCTGCTAGAAAAATTATACTGTGGAATGCCAGCTGGGTGCTAGGGGTCAGATCACAGAAATACAGCCTCCTCATTCCCAACTTTAAAACTGAACTTGTGCATGAAAGTATTTCTAGTCCTCAATATCTTTTTCCAGCTCTAAGAATCCTTAGAAGAAGGGGAGTAAGACTAGAAACTTTTATTTTGGAAGGTGACACTATGAACTAACCTCACCTATGATGGTTAGAGGTTAAGGATCCTGACTAGAGGAAGTTCCTCACTCTTTTCTCAATCTCTTTAATAACTAACGTGGGAAAGAGAAAAAGGGAAGAACAGAAGACATGGAAGGAGTTTAGGATTGAATTAACAAGTTAAAACCTACCTACAAAGGAAAGGGGTTTATTTATCCAAGAGCTAATTCGATTCTCTATTTTTTCCAAGAGAGGAGAGAAATCAGCTTTGGTTAATTTGGAAGAGATAAGAGGAAGGCCTAGATACCTGATAAGAAGTGTGCCAAGAGGGAATCACGAGAAACTAGACACTAAGGTAGGAAGAGGGGAGGAGGAATGAGCACCAAATCTTTCCTTTTAAGGAAATTTAAAAATAGGCCTAAAAAGGAGTAGAATAGAGTATGGGTTTAAACAAGGGTGTTGATGGAAGGTGAATCAACCCTACAAAACAGGAGCAAATCATTGGCAAAATAAAGGTGACTAAGTTTGAGTTTCTCACATTTCTAGTGATAGGAGAAGTTGGAGTGGGAGGAGATATGGAAGTGAAGGATTTGCTTAAAGACTTGTTAAACAAGTAGGGGGGACAGCAAGTCGCCTTACCTTGGGCCACAAGTAGTCTTGAAGAAATGGGTTGGTTTTCCATTGACTAGGATTGCTATAAAAGGGTTTAAGATACATTCATGAATCCATCAAATAAAAGTACGAGGGAAAGACATCACTTGAAGGGCCTGGATCACAAGGTCCTAATGAGTGGAATCATAGGCTTTCTTAAGGTCAATTTTAAAGGTATAGTGATAGTGACCATTATCATGGTGATAGTTACGTAGGATTCCTATGCTAGAAAAATATTGTCACCTATTCTTCATCCTTTAATAAAGACAAATTGGTTCCCACTAATTAAGGTTGGAAGGATGGGTTTGATTATGTCAATAAGAAGTCTGGAAATGACTTTATAAATCATGTTACAACAAGATATAGGGCAGAAGTTAGAGGTTGAGGAAGGATGGGGTGTTTTGGGGACTAGGGTGATAAAAGTGACATTAACTTCTTTTAGAAGTTTATCGTGTTGGAAGAAGTCTTTCACAGCAGTAGTGAGCTCACCCCCAAGGATTTCCCAAGTATGCCTGAGAAAAAGACTATTAAACCCATATGGTCTTGGTTTTTTTTAGGGATGAAAGCTAAAGAAGGCCTGTTTAATTTTTAGACTTAAGAAAGGGGTGCAAAGTCTTCAATCAAAGAGGGAGGGAGCTGGCTTTTAACAAAAGGTCTAAGCGTGTTTAAGCCTAGAGGAGAAGGGCAGGTTTTTTTTATAATGCCTTGGAAGAACTGGAAGAAGTGTTGTTTTTGGTTAGAGGGGTGAGAAAGGACTAAATTTCTAAGACCCCAAAAGGCGTAATTAAGTTCTTATTGCGTCAAAAAAGTATGGAGTTGTGGAAGAATTTTGTTTTTTTTGTTCCCTTATTTTAACTAGTTAACCTTAGACTTTGGTGATAGAAGGATTTTTGTTGGGATAGAATACAGAAATACGCAAGAAAAGCCTCTTTCTTAGTAGACTTAAGGGAAGAGGAGGAGGGTGAGGAGTTCAAGGCATATTGGACAGAGGCCAAGTGCTGGTAGGTTGAACCAACGAGGGAGTCAATGCCAAGGACTTCATTTCTACTAAGGGTTTATTAGGAAGCTTTGACGGTTTTGAGCTTTTGAACAACTTGATACATAGGATAGCCCAAACTCGAGTTTCCCAGGTAGAGTGCACAGTGCTAAGGAAGCCAAGCGGGTAAGGAAGTTAAAGAATCTGAAAAGGGAAGAGCATCAGTGTGAGGCAGGAAATAAGAGAGTCATAAAGCTATGATCTAAAAATAAGGGGGGTTAAAGTAGGCAAATAAGGTTAGGAATAAGCAAAGCCAGGTGGAGTTAACCATAATCTAATCTAGTTTCTTGGAAAGGAAGGAAGGAGGGTCTTGCTTATTAGTCCAAGTGTGGAAGAAGCCTGAGGACTTAAGGTCAACAAGCAGACAAACATTAGAGTAGCCCTTGAAGTCTTGAATGCCTCTCTAATTTGAAAGAGTCAATTAGAGGAATTAGAAGGGATCAAAATTAAGTTAAAGTCACCAACAATTACCCAAGGCTCTTGAGCTAATAAGGGATGGAGGGACTTGAGTTCACTCCAAAGAGAAGATCTGAAATGGGCTTTATTATGACCATAGACATAGGACAGCTCAAAATTCACAGGGCGATGATGTAAGGGATTTTAAAGTAGAGCAATTATGTGGAGCTAAAAGTAAGCTAGAAAGAGACCTCAGCAGGATTCTATATGCAAATAATCCTAGCGTTGTTGGCCTGATCCAGGTTATGGGAAAAAAGAGTAGGTCTGGGAAAGGTTTTGGAGCAAAGAGTTGAGGAAGAGGACGGGGGTTATTTGAGACTCTAAAATATAAACGAAGGCAAGTTTGTGATGATGAAGATACTTTTTCAAACCTAGAACTTTTTGGGGTTAATTGACTAGAAATTTCAAAGCAAGAGCTTCAGTGGGACACCTCTAATAGGTTATAATGATGGTTTTACCCTTTACCTTTTTCCTAGACTTTTTCTTTCATCTCTCCACTAGTATGAATACTACGGATTCTAACTGATTGGCTTACTCATCACTGTAAGATAACTGAAAGGAGTGGGAAAGAGAATTACCAATAGTGTCTGAGTGCTCATCTCAAGATGTAGGCATTGTAGTATCCTCCTTTGGTTTCTCCACTCTAAGGTTAGAGTTCCCTTCAAGAAATTGGTCAGCAAGCTCAATGTCTTGAGTTGGCTGCTTCTCTTGCTTACTAGGTTCAAAGATGGGAGGAGGTGTTAAAGGGGGCATGTCATTAGAATTGGAAGCTTGAGGACTCAAGGGAACTTTTTAAACAACTTGAGGAAGCACATTGGACTGTACTGGAGATGTGACGGGAGGGGGGCTTTAAGCACTAGCTACCTCCTAATTGGGAGAAGGGATTGTCAGGCCTAACACGATGGGGAGTTGGCTAGGGCTGCTGATAACTGTGTTTTTGTATTATGTTTTGAAGTTGTTTTTATGCATTTTAAGTGTTGTTTGAGTGTTTTAATCCTAGTTAGTATGAACTTTTGAATCCTTTTATTATCTTTTTGGTCTTTTATTGTTTCTTTGTTTAGTATTTGAGGGTCAATTATGAACTTATTTGAGGAATGGGTTGAAACACTTTGATGTTTGGAATTATAAATAACGAATGAAACCCGAAATCAGTATTAGTTTTCATACTATAACTTCAATGATGCATTTGATACCCTTATAAGCTCAAATTGTAACGAAATTTTGCAAAGAGCTAGCACAACATGTGAGGAGCCTACATATCAAATTTCAAGTAAAAAAATAAGGTATGTAGTCAATGATGTAGTAAAAACACCAAGCAATGGTCAAAGTTGGAAAAAGCTGATTTAGCAGGGTAATGTGGCAATTAAGAGGACATGGGAATTAACCTAGCAACCACATTCTGACCTTATGAGAGATCAAAGATAGAAAATAAGGTTTTTTTAGAGAGAAGAAAGGTGAAGAATACAATTTTGGAGAGGAGACCAAAGATCCAACAAGTGCTATCCAAATTTTTCTAAAAAGGAGGCTTCAACTTACACCATTAGTTTTCTCTTTTTCCTTGCCTTCCTTTTCATGTTTAATTTGGATATTATTTTTTTGAATATGATTATGGATTGTTAGATCTAGTTTCAGGATTGTTCTTGAATTATTTATCCAAATTTATTCTTATTGATTTAATGCATAATTGTTTATGTTGATTATTAAACTTATAATCAATTTGAATAGAGAGATTGTTTTGATTTATTTGAGTTAGGGTGTGCAACGAGAGTTGGTAACTTAATGGACCTGTAATTAACAGATTAATAAGTAGTTGAAGAGAGATCATAACTATTTTATTAATTACCTATAAGATAGCTTCATAAGTTTTTTAAAGGTTTTGTAAATTTAGAGATTGCAAGACTAATTCTATTTACTTTAATTAGGGATAATTAGTGACATCTTGAGAGAGGGTAATTAAACTTTAAAAAATATTGGGTCAACACAATTAAATAAATAAGATAAAGGATGATGAATAAGGATAAAAACAACCCCTAAGTCTCCATTATTGAGTATCTTGTTTATTTTACTTTCTTCTACGATTATTTTCATTCAAGTTTTATTAGTTTAACTTTAATTTTCAGTTTCTACAATCTTATTTTACCTTAAACAAAGTGAAGTTTAGATCGTTAGGTGTCTAAATTCAATTCTCATGGGATCAATATCAATTATACGATAAGTTATGACCTGTATACTTGCAATATAATTAAAACTAGCAAACAATTTTTTTCCACCATTGCCAAAGATTGATATTGTAGCATCTTACTTAATTTAGGTGACTTTGATTTAAGTTTTGTTGATACTTTTCCTTATATCTTTGCAGGTGTATGAATGCAAGGAGTATGTGAAAATCCATCAAAGTAAGTGACGAAGAGCTCTTAGATATAACAAGACACGAACGAGAGCTGAGAAGAGTAAAGCATAAAGACCTTATACAGAGAAATATGGCTAAAAAGGAGAACCAGGAA
>JAOXYD010086243.1:0-12162 GCA_028565735.1 Pinacopodium congolense
AGCCTAGTGTAACTTCCCTTGAAGTAAGCTCCCAATCAGCACGATGCTCTAATGCTTTGGGGGAGTGTAATAGAACGGCTTCATCATTGAACTCCAATGTCCACTCTCCTTTCTGAACATTGCCTTTCTCCCAGGATGGTCTCTGTAGTGGTGTAAGTGATAAATGTAGAGGCTCATCATCCTACTCAACATCTTCAAGTTTCAGCTTGCTTAGCCACATCTCGTTCTCCAAATTAGCACCATGCGGCTCTTCCTTTTGCGTCTTCTCTTTCTCTTGGGTCACCTTCTTTGAGCTCCCAACCTTCTCCATTGTATCCTGCTCTTCCTTTTCCATGAAAAATGTAATGCTTGTAAACTGGCCCCTTGGATTTGCTTAGGAATTGATTGGTAAGCTACCAGTATTACTAGAAGGAAAAGCATTAGCAAGTTAACCTACCTGTACCTCCAAGTTGTGGATGGATGAAACGTGGTTCTTCATAATTTGGTCAAGTTTTGCCTTCATCCTCTGTTGGCTTTCCTCTTGGTTCACCCGTTTCAATTTCTCTTATTGACTTGTCAATTGGGAGTCCAAGAAATCTATCATCCTATCCATATTACTCTTTAAAAACTCAAATCGGTCTTGTTAAAATTTAAGAGGTCCTTATGCATGCACTTGGCCACATACATAGTTAGGATTTCACAAAACAATTTAGGTGGTTTTGCCACTCTAGACTGAAAGTATTGGAATAAAGATTGTTATTTCTTTGTGTTTAGCCTAAATAATTAACCTATTTTGTGCCACTAGCTCCCAACAAGAAGCATTCAGCTATGCCACGGCTATCCTGCTGACATAATTCACATCGAATCTACCCAATTCTAATAAAAGAGGAAGATGTACCTTATAAATTGCTTAATTACTTGCTAAGGGTTAAAAGTTATGCTTAAATAGCTATCACCGAGTCAAATGGAATCATCCCCTTTTATTCCTTGAATCCTTGCGTTACTAAGCTCATTAGACCATCTCATGCTCCTTATGTTCATATACCTACAAATATATAATGAAAAGTATCAAAAACTATCAAATTAAAACCAACCAAACTAAACAAGATTCTAAAATAAATAATCCCTGACAATGAGGTCATAAACTTGTTAATTACTTACAAAACCAAACTTAGTTTTATACTCAAAATTACAAGTATACGAGTCATAACTTGTAGTAAAAAATAAATATCGATCCCACAGAGATTGTATCTAGACACCCTATTAATTTGGCTTATACTTTATTCAAGAAACTGGTTTAAACAAATAATAAAAAGAAAAAAACTAAAGATAAAATAAAATGATGCAACCAAAGTCAAAACCACAAACTAAAACTCAAAGAAATAAAAATTAAAACTAGGACTTATCGTTATCCCTATTTGTTCCCCTCTGGACTATTGATTAAATTTATGTTTGGTCCAAGATTTTCTAATATTTTAGCTACCCTCTCTCAAGGCGCAACTAAATTTCACCAGTTAAATAATCTATGATTAACTTTGAGATCTCTCGATATGCAAAGGCTTTCCTAAACATTCAACTAGATATGAAGCTATCCTATAGGCAGTATATTATGTTGAAATCCCTTCATAACACATTAATACCTTATTATCTATAGGTCTATTAAATGTCAATTCTTGTTGTACATCTAAAATGGATTACCCAACTCACTCTCTCGATTTGTTGTAAGGTTTAAGCTCAATAAACAACACAAACATTTATAACATTAAATCAACAACCAAAGGTTCACAAATAGTTCAAACAATAAATTCTAAAAACACTTTTAGCCACTCATAATAGAAGAGAATCCATTTAAGAAAGAGGAGAAGAAGCAAATTGAGAATCATAAGTAATATAAGAAAATGACTCAAAAGCAGAAGAAAAAATTACAGCAAGTAATGAAAAGGAACAGCAAAAGTAGCAGATGATATAAATTTGTATGGAAAAATATTTTCATGAAAAATTACATCATGAGAAACAAGAATAACATGAGATTGAAGATCAATAATTTGTAAGCCTTTTGGCCTAGACTATAACTAAGGAATATATATTTGAAAGCTCAAACATCAAATTTGAATTTGGTTGGATGATATTGGATGCAAAAAAAAGATAACCAAAGGTTCTAAAATTGGTATATGTGGGATGACGACTATACAAGACTTCATAAGGTGTTTCCTATTTCAAAACAGGAGTGGGCAATTTGTTAATGATGTAAGTGGTAATAAGAATGGAGTCGCTTCGAAATTTCTTAGTTAAAGAAGTTTGAAACATCAAGGCTCTATCAATTTTTAGCAAATATCTATGTTTTCTTTCAACTATTCCATTCTGTTCAGGAGTATGAGTACAAGATCTATGATGTAAAAAACTTAGATTAGCAAATAAATGTTGATAATCACTTTCTAAGAATTCAACCCCATTATCAAACTTAAGTTTCTTGACAGATGTAGTAAAATTATTTGCAACTAGTTAAACAAAACGAGTCAAGATATGGACTACCTAAATTTTATGGCCCATTACATATGTTCATATAGCCTAACTAAAATCCTCTACTATAGTAAGAAAATAATGGCCACTAGATAATGAAGATTGCCTATGTGGTGCCTAGATATTCATATGTATCAATTGAAAGATAGATGTAGTTTGAATTGAACTAGAAAGAAAAGGCAGTCTATGTTATTTGGCAAAAGGACGCATATCTTATACATTGTCATAACCATCATTCTTGGGACTGATACAATCAATATGACTAAGTATATTTTTAGATGTATGGCCTAATATGTAATACCAAAGTTTGTACAAGGAAATGGAATTAACAAGAGCAAATTGATCACTAACAGTATATAAAGAATGTTGTTTTATTACGGTTGCACAAAAGGCTATGCATCGAGAACATATAATTATCCTATCTCCATACCAATTGCCATAGTTTTGTTAATCTTTAGGTCCTATGAAATGCAGTAGGTAGGATAAAATATGAAGACAATGGAGGCTGTGATGGTAAATTTATTATCAAACAACAAGTTATATTTAAAAGTAGGGACATGTAAAGCTTCAGTTAAAATAAGATTATTTGGAAGAAAAACATCACCAATATAATGAACATGATTTAAGGTACCAGTAGAGAAGTAGACAAGTGTAGAAGTATCAATCACAACAGGATTATGCAGATGGTTAATATCTATACACATATGATTTGAAGCCTTAATATCTAATATTTAAAAACCAAACTCAATGTTATCAATGCAAGAGATAGCTTTAGAAAAATTACATTATATTTCATGTGATTTGTTTTTTTTTATTTCAACTCTTTTCTTTTAAAAAATATTAACTATCTCCTACTGTTATTTCATAGTTGTTACATAATTCTTCTTATTATTTTCTTAATTTCTTTGTCTATTCGTAAGTTTAAGTCAATGTTATATTATAATATAAATTCTGCTCCTTCATGCATATGAACCCTAAAACTTAAATCATACTTGAAAACTTAACTAAAACAATTCTTTTTACTTCAATTCTTCAATCAATTTTACAAAACACAAAATATAATCTAAATCAAGGATTTAAGAATTTTGAATTAATAAATACCGGAAAATATTTCAAGTTAATATAAACATTATGCATCCTATCATAAAACAATTTAAGAGATATAGAAACAAGATAAACTTCTCTATCTAATTTAGCGGTTGGTCACATCTGCTAAAGAAAAGCTTCTCATTAGGGCCATGCATCCTGACTTTCCTTTTTTCCTTTATGAAGGACATCTGGACAAGGACAGCACATGAAATCGCGTTGGCTGGTCCATATATATATATACACACTAATAATAATAATAATAATTGTGGACACTATTGGACTTTTCAAGTCTTTATAATTAGAAAGTGAACAAATATTTTAAATAAGTATGAAAAACAGCTAGCTACCATCATACCTTACAAAAAGTTATTGTATTTCTGTCTCTTACATGTTCTCTAGGTTTTTCAAATTTTAATTTGAATACACAGAAAATCATTTGGTTACGTTGTACTGAATCAAAAATGGTTAAAATGATCTGAAATCATCCTGTTTCGTCTGACAGAAAAGTGGAGTTGATGGAAGAAGAAAAAACTTCCAACAGATATAACTAGTAATTCATTTAAGAATGAAACTGTTTATTTATCTTCCATTGTGTTTTCTTCTTTCATACATTAGAAGGGTATCATGGGCCACGAAGGATTATAATCATGTTTATCGTCAGGGGTACGGTTGTAGTTGTTATCATCAAGGGTGACCGTGGGCTGAACCAGCTGGCCGCGACACACTTCCATGGACTTGAATCTCACTTGCTGCATAATTATGGTCATATTCAGTCGGACTATTATAACTATTACCTGCTGACATAATACCGTACACCAAAAAGGATATATCATTCACAGGCTTGAGAATAAGTTAATAAAATTATCTTCTGAGAAGAATGAATAAAAAGAACATTACAATCCGAAGAAAAAAAAAGTTAGATAATATACTTACTATCTGAAGGAAGATCTTGAAGTTTGCTACCTGTAAGGTGGTCTAGTGACGTGTTGTGGAGGATCATGATCATCAAGAGAAAGCAGTAAGGAAAAGTGAGGAAGTAGGCTTTTCTAGCATTTTCAGGAGCTACGATTGATTAGCTCATTCCTTGAACCCATATTGATGCTTTGTTTTATAGGGGCTTAAGCAGCGGATTAATGGATTCCACTTAGAAGTAAGCCGTACCTAAAAAATTTTAACAATTATGGATACATGTGTAATATTAATTTTTAATTCACTCGATACACAAGTTCAGTAGAAAAATACACAATTAACAATTTTTTTCAATTTGATTGCATTGAGCATCATGCGATACAATTCTGCTGGCTTTAGATTCAGTGGATGTTTTCTTATTTTATAGGCTAAGTTGACGACGGAGAAAAGGTTCCAAAAGTTCACATATTAATATGTCTAATTTAATTAAGTGATCAAAGCTGTTATTATTTATAATTTTTAACACTTTAAATGTAATAAATATAATGGAAATGGCATGAATAAAGGATCAAAGTTCCATTAATAATTTAAAAAATAGAGATAAAATAGAAAATTATTATTAAATTTTATATTATTAAATATTAAATATTTATTTTCAAAACAGTATAAAATGATGTTAAAATACAAAAGATGCTAAGTGAAAAAAATTTGAAGGGTGCTAAACCCTTGTGTTATTGCAAGCATGATGAAGATAAAGCAATACATGGACTGTGAGGAAGTAGCCTTTACTAGCATTATGGTATTTGATACAAAAGTCTACTTGGGAGTCAAACTTTCACCAAAGTATATTACCAAATACGCTTACATGGTAATCTTGCTTAGATCTGCTTAAGTAAGATTCAACTTTTAATAACCTTTGAAGTGTTCTCCTCTCACACTCAAAATAAAAATGCTATGAAAGTAATAAAAAAACAATATAGATAGTAAGAGACAAGAAATATATGGTAAATACTAACTTTTATATTATTTTCTCTTAAAAAATAATAGGAATGCTCTTTCAAATGGAATGAAAAGAGTAAGGCTCGAATGAGCTATATATAAGCACTCTTGGAAGCCAAATTACAATCCGAATTCTAATTGAACTAAACTACCTAAAATTATGCTATGATCACGTTTATCCTCATCTAGTTTATATCATGAGGCCAATTGGATGATATCCCATCGAAATAAGATTCTAACCAATAAGATAAAATTACATCATAACAGAAAGATAAGAGTTTAAATTTAATTAAGACTCATACATCCTTATCCTCGAAGATCTCTGCTATCTTCAGATGTTCAATTCCACTGTAACTTTAAGTCTTAATGTTGCCATATCATCTAAAATATCCCCATGATCTTTATCCGTTGAAGATGCTAAGTAATCTTCACTGAAACCCTCACATCGTATACTAATCTAATCCAATGCTTACATATAACAAGTCTATTAGTTGTGATTTGTTCATCTGGGCATACACTAAATCTTTACCCCATCAAGTCTTTAACCTTAGACAAGTCAATCTTCATAAGGTTTGAGACTCTACCAAAATTCGCACTAAATTTGATCCTAGTCAGTTATGTTTGCTTTAGCATTTTTGCATGCCTCCCTCATGCATTAATCCAATTAACCTTACTTCTAAGGCTTGTTTTAAATAAGGCACTAAGAAATGCTTCGAAGTTTAAAGGTCTAACAAAACATCTCCACCAAATAGATTCAACACCCTCATCGAATTAATCTAAAGGTTGGTGGTCCCATTGTCACAGTGTAGTGTCTTTCTCTTATGTAGTTTCCGTGAAAGGCTTTCCTTTTCACTGAAGTAAAAACTCAGTCCTTCGATTCTTCTTATACCAAGACATTATTTGATAATCTAGGATCTTCTCCACTTGATCCTCGAATTATTTCCTTATAACCAGTGGAGCTCACTTCACTTGACTCCTATATAAATATGATGTATCATCATAAAAAGGTTTGAGAAAACTAGTATGAAAAGTAGGGTGTACCTTTAAATGCTCAGGAAACTTCAATTTGTATGCCACATTCCCCACTTTATTAAGCATTTCAAACAGTCTATTGTATTTTGGCACTAACCCTTGATGTACTTATTTCCTCTATATCTTATTCCAAATCTGCATGGTTAGTTTCAACAAACTTTGTCACCTACATCAAATTCCAACAGCTTCCTCCAAAGATTCTCTTGCTCCTTCATCTATCGAGAAGCTTTTCGATGACTATCCCTTATCTTATCCAACAACTCTTATTTCTTTATCATAAACTTATATGCTGCAGGACATTTGTCACATGTCGTTTATTAAGCAATCTCAAGAGGAGTGAGAGGTTGTTGACCTAAAACAATCTCGAAGGTACTCTTCTCTGTAATGTAAGATCTATGCAAGTTATAACAAAATTGTGAGGTATTAAGTAAACTTAGCCAATTACGTTGACTCGCATTTACATAATGTTGTAAGTACTCCTCTAACAAGTAGTTCATCCTCTATGTTTAGTGATTCATCTATGGGTAATTTGCTATCAAAAGCTTCACCCCATCATATTCAATGGAGATATCCAAAATATACCTGTAAATCTAGCATCTGGGTCACTCATAATATCCACAGGGACTCTGAAATATTTAACCACGTTCTTATAGAACAACTTGGTGATAATATCTAAGGGACAAGATATAAGAGCTACTACTAAGACTACATACTTGGATAATCTATCAATTACCACTATGATTGACATCATGTTGTAAAACTTTGAAAATGAAATCCATTGAGACTGACATCCACACTCTTTCGAGGATGGATAAAGGCTGTAGAAAACTGGCATCCTTCTTCCTTGTCCGCTTATCTAATTGATACACAAGGCAAGTCTTGACGTAATATTCCACCCCATTCTCCATCTTCAACCAAAAGTAGGAATAGAATAGGAGCACTAGCATCTGTTGGACTCCTAATTGACCAGCCCACTATAAGCCATATGTCTCCTTTAGTAATTGTTTCTATAATCCCTCAACACTCAGCATGTATACTTGACTTCTCTTAGTCATCAATAGCCCATCATCGTCAAGCCAAAACCTATATACAACACCCTCCTTAACTTGTGAAATAAATTTATAGTACATGGTGTCTAATGGAGCCGCAGTTTTAATTTGCTCCAATAAGTTGAACTCCACCCTCATGATTAAATAAAGGATCGAAAATACATCCTTTCTACTTAAGGCATCTGTCACATTATTGTGCCTCCCCTATTTATGCTCCCACACGAAATCATATTTAGCAAGGAACTCCTGCCACCAAGCTTATATTACGGGCAATTTCTTTTGTCTTGAAAAAAATGTTAGCAACATTATCTGTATGGACAACAAACCTGATTCCTAATAGATACACTTGCCATGTCTCAAAGCAATGCACTACTATAAGAATTTCCTTCTTATATGTCGAGTAACATTACTCTGTACCATTAAGCTTTCAACTCTTAAATGTAATTGGATGACCCTCTTATACAATTACTCCATCTATGAATTTGTTTGACACATCTATATATACCTTGAATGGAAGATCAAACTTAAGCAAATTTAATACAGGTTCAGTTGATATAGTAGCTTTAAACTTCTCGAATAAAGACATGCATCCGACTAACACCACTCTTGCTTTTTCTTTAATAAGTCCATCAATGGAACCCCTTTCTCTGAGTATCCTACAATAAACTGCCTATAGTAGTTCATCAATCCAAAAAAAACTCCACAATTCTCACATTATAGTAGGATCCTGCCACTCAGCTATTGCCCTCACCTTTTTCAAATCCAATCTGAAATATCCCTTGCTTACCAAGTGACCCAAGAATCTAATCTCTAATTGTGCAAACTCAAACTTCTTCATCTTAATATAGAGCTTGTGTTGCTTCAGTCTTTCGAATACCTCTTTAAGTGTTCCACATTTTCTGCCATGTTATAACTATACACCATGATGTCATCTAAGTGGACAACAATAAACTCATCCAATAAATCATATAGCACATCATTTATAAGATCCAAATGGTATAACTAAAAATCCATAGAATCCATACCAAATTACACACGTTGTCTTTTATTCATCACCTCGACTATCTGTACTTGCCAATACTGTTTTCGAAGAATAAACTTAGTAAAAACCACAGCCTCGCTAATCTATCCATTAAGTCTTGAATTAGGGGAACATGATACTTTTTCTTTATCGTTAGCTTGTTCAAGGCTTCATAGTTAATACACATCCGAAGTGCATTATCTTGCTTCTTTTAGAACAATATCAGGTACCGTATAGGGCTTTGAAAGGTTGGATAACCTACCTCTAAAAATTTTCTAAGTTTTTTCTAAAGTCTCACCAGCTCTAATAAGGAAATCATATATGGGACATTTGTAGGTAGGATTGTTTTAAAAACTAACTAGATTATTTGGTCTATCATTTTAGAAACTAACTCGATCCTATGGTCTATCTCTTGACAGGAGAGAAGAGTTTTAAGCATCTCTTTCGATATCACCTCCTGAAATTTCCTCAACAAACTTGCAACCACATTAGGGCCTTCCACTACATGGTCTTCGTCAATCTCCCATGTGGCAACATGGTAGGTCTTCATGTCTTTCTTCAACTATTTCTCGATGCTCATGGCCAAAGATGTCCTACCTACCAAACATGTCCTTCATAAAATGTAGACCACCACACAAGTAACAAGCAATCTTGCCCTTTTTCAAGGAGGTCCCCATGTTTTTCAAGCCACTGTTCTGCTTACCCTTATCCTTGAAATCCCCCTTCTTATAGGCTTTCTTATTTTTCACCTCAATCTTTTCCTATTGTGTATGGCCTTTTCCCTTTAAAGGATTAGAGAAGCTTGCCTTTGCTTCCTTCTCCATTTGTAAGTCTACCAAGACATCAACCACCGTGATTTTGCCTACCAAGTCCTTTAAATTTTACCTCTATAACTATATTTATGCCTAGGATTGTATTTAGGATCAAAATTTGAAAAGATTTTCCTCGTCTAACATATTGTCAATATCAAGCATTAACGAACTAAATTGTTTAACATAGTCTCTTACTTATCTATCTTACTTGAGTTTCTTCAAGACATCTCTAGTGAGTTAAGAAGTATTCTTTGGACGAAATTCGTCTTTTAACTCCTTTTTCATTAATGCCCACGTTTTTACGAGAGCTCTATTTGTGTTGATCTTTGTAAAGATCATCATTCTTCATCAAAGTTTAATATCCCCATCTAAGTACATGATCGTCACATAAACTTTCTCAACATCAAGTACCTTAATAGCTATAAAGTACTACTCCATATCCTATAAGAAATTTTCAAGCACCTTGGCATTCCATACACCTTAGAAAACCTTAGGTTCTTATACCTTCACTGCTGGAATTTGTGGTGTTGAGCTTTTCATATGACCAACTTCTTATGCTAAAATGGCACACCTTAAAATCGTAATCTCGAACAAGGCATCCTCATGTGTTTTCATCAAATCTGCCCTTTATTGTTGCAACTATCACATCTGATCTAACATCATCTTCAACTGAGATTGATAGGATATGACTTATTCCTCTCCTACAAGAATCGGTTCCATGAATGCCTCCACCTTGATCATTTGTTCTATCAAATTGTTGCCTCTCATCATTCTATATTAGGCCCTGATACTAGTTGATACAAAAGTCTACTTGGAACTTGAATTTTCACCGAATTCAATCGCCAAACACCTTTATACGGCAATATCTCTTAGGTTTGCTTAAGGAAGACTCAAACTTCAACTACCCTCAACGTGTTTCACTCTCACACTTCAAGTAACAATGCTATGAAAGTAAAAAAGAAAACAATATAGGGAACAAGAGACAAGAACGATACAGTACAAGAGACAAGAAAGATACAATCAACACTAACCTTTATATTGATTTCCTTTAAAATAATACAAGGAATTCTTTCTCAGATGGAATAAGGAGAGCAAGGCTCAAATGAGATATATACAGATACATTTGTCTTAGAAGTTAAGTTACAATCTAAATCCTAATTGAACTGAACTACCTAAAATCATATTAAGGTCACGTATATCCTTATTTATTTTATATCACATGGTCAATTAAATGATACTCCTATTCGAATAGGAGTCTAACTAATAAGATAGAATCATATCATAACAAAAAGATAAAAGTTTACATTTGAATAGGACTCATATATCCTTATCCTTGAAGATTCCTACTATCTTTAAATGTTCAGTCCCATTGCAACTCTAACTCTTAGTATCACCACATCATCCAAGATCTCCCTATAATCTCTATCCGTTAATAATGCTACGTGATTTTCACCGAAACCCTCACATCACATACTAGTATGATCCAATGCTTACCCATAACAAGTTTGTTAGTCATAGTCCATTCATCCGATCATATGTTAAGTCCTTAATCTATCAAGTCCTTAGCATTGAACAAGTCAATCTTGACAAAGTCTGAGGCTCTACCAAAATTCACACCAAGTTAGATCCCACTCACCTAGATTTGCCTTAATATTTTTGCATGCCTCTATCATGTATTGATCTAACTAACCTTCCACCTACGGCTCGTTTTAAAAAGGTGTTGAGAAGTGTTTCGAAGTTTAAGGATTCAACAATAGTTATGATTTATTAAAATTCATTCTTTAAAACCGTCATGATATTGTAAAGGTAATAAGGCTTCAAATTCACCTCATTTTTTAAGATACCAATAGATCACGAGTGAAAAAATGGTAAGACTTGTAAATACTATTTAGTTTGATTTTATCATTTGATTTTAAATCATTAATTTATTAATTTATTAATTAATTTAAGACACATAATTTATGAGTTATTGTATATATCTGAAAATTTATTCAATATGTACCAAAAGGATAATAACCATGAATTTAACCAATGTAAAAAAATGTTGAAAATTTATTTACTATTCTTAAGTGTCAAATTTTAAATAAATATATTACTTCATTAAATTATATAGATTTAATTCTTGGTTTCTTATAATAAAATGGTCGATCATTAATTGGTTGATTTAATCTTATTTCAATCTTATTTCTAAGTTTTCTTAAGTTTATTACTATGTAGCTTAGCTTCACAAGCTCCAGTAATACCATTTCAATGCTTTTTAGTAAGGCCATATACTACTAAAACAAGTACTTCCCTTTACAATTTCTATTTTAAAAGTGAAACCATTGGATTTAACTTCACATCTTAAGACTTCTTAAGCTGAGCTCCACTATTCATGCACTAGTAGTAACACTGTACAGCCTCATCTAGGTTTTGCATGTATCGCCTTCACACATGTTCTTTATCCTCAAGGCTCCAACCATGCACTTCAAGACACATTTTCATCAATCCTATCTTATCAAATGCAATAAACTCCACAAATATATTAGTAACAATGTTTTATCATCATCAAAACAAAGTTGAAACTACCTTTTGATTCATCATATTTAATAGATGAAGTTATCAATTATTTAGAGTTTTTAAAAATTTTATTTAAATCTTAATCTAATTATTATAAAATTGATTAAAATAAGATATGTCCAAATTTTATTATAATTGAAAATTAAGTTTAGAGTTTGCTTAATTGGATCACATATTATATACTTAAATATAA
>JAOXYD010086263.1:0-12162 GCA_028565735.1 Pinacopodium congolense
GTGAAACGGCTAAAGAAATTTGGCATACATTAGAAGTTACACATGAAGGTACAAATCAAGTTAAGGAAAGTAAAATGCCAATGCTTATTCATCAATATAAATTGTTTTCCATGCACTTAAATGAAAGTAGGATATATTCCACTCTCAAAAGTCTTTTTCATCAAACTTAACATCTCTATTAATGACATGTTTTCTATTACGAGGATTGTAAAATTTATATCCCTTTGAGTATTATGTATAACCAACAAATATAAACTTCTAACTCTTATCATTCAATTTGTTTCTTGTCTTATCAAGAACATGAACTTGACCAACACTTCTAAATACCATCAAATGTGAAACATTTGGTCTCCTTCCACTTTATGCCTCTTGTGAAGTCATCTGTATAGTCTCTTTGTGGGATTACAATTATTTAAATGCATCGTTCATCCTGCTACCTTATGTTGTATTGGTTAGATGACTTAATTTTTAAACAATGTTTATTTCAAACTTAACTAATATGCAGGTAAGTACACCTATTAAACAAATAATACAATGGAGTATTTTTAAGACTCTAAAGATCGGTCCCCTAGGGAAAAAATATACAATTATTAGGTCAATTAGATTACAATTATCTAGGAAAATCCAATTGCTTAATTAAAAAGCTAAAAATTACAAAATTAACTTAACTTGATTCAAACACTTGAAATTAACATATAAGTTTCTTTAAAAATTTTCCAAATTAAATAGATTAGCTAACGATTAGGTTTTCAATTATTTAATTGAGCAATAATCACTTTTAAAAACTAATTTAAAGAACCTTAACAAAATCAAAACAAAGCTATAGTTAAGACTTTGTCATATCTTTATTAATTTTAATTTAAAATTTAGTCATACATCAAATTAAGTTAATAGGCTCTATAAATAGGAATTCTAATTATTAGATCTATAACCTTATAATAAAATTTCACACAGATAATCAAAGTTTGACCTTATAATGATTAATTTGTGTTGTTTATCAATTAATCTAACAACTCAGATAGATTTCTCGAATCCTAGATTATCTATTAATCCATTCTTAAATGGTTAGCTTAAAAACATAAATTTTAGTACATATATAAATGAAAATCAACCTTTAAAACATGAAAAACTCAACCAAATCATTTATAAATCAATCGTTAACTATTAATTAAATCAGTCATACATATTAATCAAAGGAAATAAAACATGTATTTTAAGTAACATACTTTAATTAATCATAATACAAGAGATAAATAATGAGTTTAGAAGTTATAAACACCCAAGGAAAGCTCTTGGATGATTCAAAATCTCCTCAACTTAATTTGAACTCTAGCACAACTCTAAATCAACAATCAAAGTTCAGGAAAATTGAAGAACATAAGAAGATGTAACCTTAAGAACAACTTTATGATTAATCATGAAACACAAGCACTTTAAACTCAAATGAATGTCTTTACAGTAACTACAGTGCTAAAAAATCTAGAAAATATCATAAACACATGGATTCAGGTGTTTGAAAATGAATTTCCTAAAACCATTAAAGGGGAAGCTAAGGAAAATTAGAGAGAACTTTCAGACATGTTCATCTTCAAAATATGGCATTTCTCCTTATTTTCCCCCTCTTCAGAGACTTAAGGACAACCTCTCATATCTCCACTAAAAAAGAGAATTAATTAGAAACATGCTTCAATCGTCATTATTGAGATATGGCAATAATGTCTTGTCTAATGCCTACAATAGTGGGTGGACTCGAAGGTCAATAATGAGGTTAAATTGTCACAAAGCTCCTATTGTTGCATACCTTAATAGTGGTGCTTAGGGACCTTAACATGGGTCTCTTTAGACCTATGTTAAGCTTCTAGAAAGTGGCAATTCTTTAATATTTTTGCTTCAATCTTCTTTCTTGATTAACCACCTACAAATTAAACATAAAAAAACATAAATTTGACATTTAAGCACTAGATTAAGGGTTTAAATTCAATAAATAAATATGAAAAACTCATTCAATTTGGCCCCTAATAACTTTGTTTATAAATCAGTAAATTAATTAGAAGAAAGGATATGTACAAGGGCAAATCAAATAAACCAAACTAGTTAGGCAGCACTAGGCAATCCAAACAAGACCTAAGAAGAAAACAACCTAACACTCTACCTAAAATGAAAAAAAGAACATGAGATTCAAGGGAAAAATAGGACACAAACTTGGCTATAACTAACTGCCACAAAACTAAATCCAGTCAAAGAAATCAAAACTTAGTTGAAAAAGAGAAAAGCAAAAGCACAGCTTCTTTGGTTTACACTTGTATAGGTCTTCCACAGAAGAGTCAAAACCACATCCTCTAGGGAGCTTTTTAAGATCACCAGAATCTCTTCTTGGCCTCTGCCTTCTGTGAAAATTAATGAGGTCTTCCATGCACTAAAAAAACCTTGGCTTTGAAAAGAAGCTGGGTAAGGTGGAGTCTTCTGAAGAGTCATCGTGAGCTAATACCTTTCCATTGCTAGAATAGACAGTAGGGGTTGTTCGTCTTGTTTTCTTCCATCTCTTGTTATAATAAGTAACAAATTGTGTCTATTGGTGATGAGTAGCTTCTTCCTTCTTACAAGGAGGTCACACAATCAGTTGGTCACTAGCCTCTCCAAAAGGTTTAATAGGTGCACCATGCAATTACCTTCGTCCTGGAATGAGAGGTTGCTTAAAGTAGAAAAACCTGTTTTGGGCACATCATAAAATTTAGGCACAACACAAAATATGACAACACAAAACATCCAATTTAAATTAGAAAAACCATTCAATCTTTAATTAACTAAGCTATCTAGTATTTGATATAAATTAAAACTCTAACTAATAAATTTACTTAAGACTCTCAATTCTATTTCTATTTAACTATTACAATACAAGTTTATCTTCTAATACCCCCTCTTAAACTTATAATTTAAAGTTTTCAGCTTCATCTTCATTAGGATCATCACCATTTTCATCATTTACCTTAATTTGTTTTACACTAAAACTATGTTTAGCCACACTATATGAATCTTCTTTGTCACAAAATTTTATAAATTCTCTAATTGTAAATGATTCTCTGAGGAGGATACTTGCATTGATGTAATTTATTTATATAACTATTGATCTTAATAACCACTTTTTTAGCCTTATCATAACCTCGATTTGGTGTTATTGACATAATGTTTAGTAATGCTTCTTAGACTGACTTATTTATCTCCTCTTTCACTTCTGCAATAGGATGTTTGTGGTAATTTTCTACCTTTTCAAATTAGAAAAAATAATGTATAATCATTAATTTCGTCCGCCATTTCATAAATTTCTTTTTGAACTTCGCATAAGATGTGGCCTCTTGTAGAAGCTTTATGTAGGCATAATAGCTTGAGTTATTTTAACTTCACATAGAGGAGTTTTTTGTGTAACCACAACAACAACTTGGTTCAAAGACTTATCTATATCAAAAACTTCATCAAACAAAGGAAAAAAGTTATAATTTTCATCATGTAGTACAATGCATTCCCAAAAGCCGTTTTCATTAAACTCAATATCTTTATTAATGAAAATTTTTTCATTATGAGAATTGTAAAATTTATAACCCTTTATGTTTTCTACATAACTAACAAATATGAACTTCTAGCTCTAATAATCCAATTTGCTTATCTCATAAAAAATACAAACATAACCAACACTTTCAAATACCATCAAATGTGAAATATTTGTTCTCCTTCGACTCCATACCTCTTGTGGAGTTATTTACATAGTCTCTTTATAGGATTACAATTACTTAAACACACTTCTCATTCTACTATCTCAACCTAAATTCCTTTGATATCCTCTTACTCTTTAGCATGATAAGAATAGTAAAATTTTTATGCTCTACAAGTTCATTTTGTTAGGGTGACTTTGGAATTGTCAAAGAATGTTGAATATCAAGAGATTCATAAAATTGATTAAATGTATTTGATGTGAACTCTCCTCCTCATTTAGTACAAATTTCTTTGACTATATAACCATTTTCATTCTCAAGTCAAGCCTTAAATTTTTTTAAAGACTTTAAATGCTTTAAAAATTTCATTTAAGAAATAAATCCAATTCTTGCAAGCATAATTATCAATAAATAAAAAAAATTACTTGTTCTTTTCATATGAATTTGGTTAGCTAGAATCACATATATTAGTATGCACTAATTCAAGTGGTCGTGAATCTCAAGATAGAGAATTTTTTGAAAAGCTCTTCTTAGATTACTTATATTACATATAACCTTCACATATCTAATAAGATGACATATGAAAGGCAAACCTTGTACCGTTCTTTTCTTGAAAAACAATTAAAATTGAACCAAAATTCAAGTGTTCCATCTTAAGATGCTAGACCTTGACAAATCATTTGTAGTAGTCTTTAAACCTATGGGACTGTCTTTGTTGATTATCAGTTTAAATCTTGTTCTTAGACATCGATATTTTTATTATCAATCTTCCTTTCTCATTTTGCACAGCCAAAGCAAACTTATTCATTTTTATCCCATAACCTTTCTCCAAAATTTGTACAATACTAAAAATATTTGTTTTCAAAGAAAAAACCTAATAAATATAAGATATAAACTAATAATCCTCATTCTTCAATCTAATCAAAATTTCTCCTTTTCCATGATCGAAACTTTAGTTTTACCGTCAAAATATATATTACCTTTAACAAATTCGTCAAAATAAATCTTTATTACTAGTCATATGATTACTGGCTCGTGAGTCAAGATGTCAAGATTCCTCACTCCTTTCTTTATTACCACCGTAAGTCAACAATAAAGTATATTATTTTTCTTTTTTAGCCTTAACCCAATTTGCTTTTTCTTATTTATTTGAATTTTATATATAAATTATTTAGTGACTAAATCTTTGACCATAACATTGTATATTAGATCTTTGATTACGACCTCGTTGAAATGATCCATGTTTACCACATTCTCTTAAATTTTGCTGCTGAAACCTTAACTCTTCATTATTAGTAGAAATATTTCTGCCTCCTTTGCCTCTTCCATTATGATGGATAGCAAAACAATACACAATACAGGGGAGGTAAAACACAAGATATAAAAGCTAAAACATATTTTGTAATATTAAATAATTGTTCTTAGATAAACTAAAGAGTTATGCCCATATATATAGGCTTACAACCAAATCTGTAATCAACTAAAACTATCAAGTATTTGATATAAAATAAAACTTTAACTAATATATCTACTTAGGACTCTCAATTCTATCACTATTTAATTGTGACACTACAAGTTTATCTTCTAGCAAGAATATATGCTTACACTCTTCAAACTGGTAACTGCATCAAGTATATAAAATTTGATGGATGGGTAAATTTATGTTCTTATCCTTTGGAAAGCATTTAGTTAAAATATTATTATTAATAGCCAGTCAAAAAAAATCTTTAAGCATGAAACTTTTCATAATGAAATTATTCATGAAAGATGAATGGATAAATTTATACTCATATCCTTCAAAAAAATGTTTTATTACGAAGATATTATTAATACCTAATTAAGTGAAAGCTTTTATTTTAGGAATGCAATGACAATTTCATCATAAATTCCTCTAAAAGAATGACGGTAATCTCTATTGTTAAGAAGGTTTAATTTGATTATTTTAGGATCAAGCACTCTATTCTTATAGTGTATTTAAAAGTTATAATTTTTTTATAAGAAAGAATCTTTGTATTAAAAGTAAAGATGGATTTTATATATATAGAGGATTAATTCCTCCCTAATCAACAATGGAAAAATGAAATTATAAAAAAAACAAAAGAAAATAATCTACTAATAAATGTAACACTTCTGAGAACACTGGGTAAAAAGGGATGTTCTCCACTCTATATTTACACAACTTATTAACAACGAATAGATATCACCAAAGGAAAACTAGTAGTTAGATTAGCATATGAGCTTAACAAAATAGTAAATTAGAGCTCTTTATCTCAATGACTATACGAAGCATGTTCATTCTTCACTTGCAAGAGAGGACCTTGAATAGTTCCCTTAAGCCCCTTCTTCCTCCTCTTTTCTTACTCTATTCATTGATATTTCTCTTTTTTCCTCTTTGTAAATCTAATTATGTACTCCATCTCTTCAAAAATCATTTTATTAAAAGGTTTAGTAGTTGAAGGGTTAAACAACTCCATCTCTTTAAAAATCATTTTATTAAAAGGTTTAGTAGTTGGAGGGTCAAACAAACTCTGATTCAAGGCTATCTGTAGGTTCTAACTAGCTTATTCCTTCCTCTTCCATTCTTTATATAATGATCTTATAAATTAATAGTGCTAACTCATTGAAAAAGATAGGATATTTGAGTGTCTTTTCTACTTCTTAATTGGTGGAGCATTCCTTACTGGGCTTGATCTTCTTGTAATCTTCCTTCTTCTATTCCATCTAGTGATAAAAGGGTCTTTTGCTACTACTTTTACCTTTTCCTTTAAGTCTAATTTCATGCTCTTCCTTGATTTTCTGCTAGGCTAGCCATCTATAGGAATTGGATGACTTCATTCCTTATAAATTTCAACCTCAATTTTTGGGCCTATTGGATCATGTTTCTCTCCTACGGTGCATTTTCTTGCTTCCCTTTGGCTTTCCTTCTTTTCAACAATTCTATATCAATCATTTTTAGTTTAAGACTTATAAAAGAAAAATTAGTACACCATAAATTAAAAATATAAGGGCTAAAAATCATTTTTTGCAAGTTTTGAAATTTCTATGATCAAGGAGATCACTTTTTCGATGTTACTTTAAAGATCCATATATGAATCTTTAAAGGTTCTATTGTTTCTTTCTTTGTACAAGTAGGGAGAGCATATTTGATTAAATAAAGGGTGAGGAGCTTAAGTTTGCGAGTTTTGTCACCAGTTTAAAAGGGATAAATTATAGAGATAGTTTATTTAAAAGTGATTTAACACTGCAAACTAGATTGATTTGGAGTAATAACAGTTGAAATATAGGTAAGCATGGCTTTCCAAGTCTTCTAGACAAAGGCAACAGAAATTTAGAGTGTTCAGATAAAAAATTTTTGTCCCTTATTTGTAGCTTAGTCAAAAAAATCAAGCCATAAAATGAAGCTATGTCTTAGGATGGTTTTTTATGCCATTCTAGTTTGGTTAATAAATGGGATGGGTTTGGAAGGTATTAAGTAATTTATTGGTCAAGGTGTTTTTATAGGTTTTAGAGACATTTGATAACCATTCCTATCTATCCCTCTTTGATGAATTAGAGGGATAAGATGGTGAGTTTGAAGAGAGAGATTTGATGAATTTGTTGTTTGTCAAAGCTTATATCTAACTATTATCACTGATTACAGCCTCCACTTTTTTACTCATTAAGAGGTCTGAGATGTTTATCTGATGAGAAGTATTGAAATCTTAGGCAATTCCCATTGGATGCTTAGGATCCTACCAAAAAGATGTAGACAACCCATTCATTACCTTTATTCTGAACAAATTTCTAAGGTCTTTTTTCACTTGAAAGATTTTATTCTAACTCTAACTACTTTCATTTTTAATTTTAGCATTTCAAAAACTCTTCCTATTAAAGATCATACTACAAATCCATTTAAACTAAAGAGCTTCAGTTTCATTAAATAGAACCCAAATCCTTTTTCCTAATAGTACATTATTCCAAGATTTAAGGTGTTGAATATCCAAGAATCCTGCCTTTTTAATCCTACAAAGGTCCTACCATTTGACTTTTGAGCTATTATTATGGATGGTTGTCCTTTACTAATGAAAGTTCCTAAGTTTACTCTTTAAATCCTCAAGGATTGAAGAAGGTAAAAGAAAATGAGTAGATTAGTAAACTTGGAAACTAGATAAAATGGAGATGAAAAATTGTATTCTCTTAAAATAGGATAAGAACTTATTATACCAAGATTTGACTTTATTCTTGATTTTCTTATAGAGAGGTTTGAAACCTCTTTTAGAGAGTTAACCAGAGAATATGGGTATACCAAGATATTTGATAAGCAATTAACTTATCTGGATTATAATAAGTCAAATTATTTCTCCCTCCTAATCTTTATTTAAAAGAAAAAAATGACTTTTTGAAAAATTTATTTCTAGACCAAAAAGATTTAAGAAAAGAGTAAGACCTTCAGAAAGGATCTTTATAGACTACATGTATGCCTTATAAAAAAGTATAAGATCATCGACAAATAAAAGGTTCAACAACTTTTGATTTGAGCATTTCCAATTACATTTGAAAACTTGACTAGTGGAAATCATTTAATTAATGATTTGGGTGAGGGCCTTCATGTAGATGATAAACAAATTGGATGAGAGGGGTTCCCTTTTTCTTAACCCTAATTTTCCTATAAAAAACTTAAAAGGAGTGCCATATATACAGATGGAGAAAGATATAAAAGTGATGCACTACTTAATTTAGCCTAAGATTTGGGAAGGGGGTACTAGGGACTTCTAACATGTTGAGAACCAGGGACTTAAAAGGAGTGCCATTTTCAACTTGATTTTGAATGCACAACTATCATACCTATTATTCAGGTGACAGTTTTTAAAGATTTCTTATCTTAGAAGAATGTTGTCTCTTATTCTTCTACCTTTAATAAATGCAGATTGATTATCGCTAATAATAAAAGGCAAGGCAACTTTTATCTTATTGGCTAACACTTTAGAAATTTCTTTATAAATCATGTTGCTATAAGAGAATAGGTAAAAGTCAATGACCTTTATGGGGTTAGTGACTTAAGGATTAAGGTTATGAAGGTAAAGTTAAACTTTTTCAAAATTTTACCTAGACGAAAGAAATTTTAGATGACCTTAGTAATGCTATCTCCAACAATTTACCAAGCTTTTTTAAAAAAGTAGACATTGAAACCATCAGACCTAAGAATTTTGTTCAAATTGAAAGAGTTAAAAACATCTTTTTTCTCTTGACTTGTGACTTGTGACTTATGAGGTTAAGGAAGAAATAAAAATCTTTAGGATTGTCTTTTTTCATGTAGCAGCTAATAGAGTGTAAATTTTTCTCATTGGATTTAATTCTTCTTAGGGTTGTTTGAAATAAATGTAAAATTTGAGTTTGGATCTCTTTAAAAAAGAACGTTCTATGCCTATTACCATCAATAATAGAGTGGATATTGTTTCCATTTCTGTTAGCAAGGATGGAATTATAAAAGAGCTTTGAATTTCTATCTCCTTCCTTCAATTAAGCTATTCTGAAGGATTATTTGATAAATGATTCTTGATCTCCAAGACTATAATAAAGGAGGTGAATAGAATCTTTTTCCTTCTTGAGAAGAATATGATTGTTAGGATATTTCTTAAGGATGTTTGGATAATATCCAACTTAGTTCTATAAAACTATAGCATTGATATATGATATTTCCCTACTATTTAGGGATTAAGAGCCTTTTTAACAGCTCTGAACTTGGACACTACTCTGAATATAGGGGAACTAGTAACAAGTATGGACTAAGCTTGCCTAACCGCATGAAGGAAAATTTGATGATTTGCAAGGAAATTTTTAATCAAAGACTAAATAACATGAATAAAGGAATGATCACAAAACATTTGGATTTTCTATCACTATGAAGGAATTAAGGTAATACCATACCAAGTAAAGTTGATAAGGGGACAATCAAGTTTTTTTACAATGTGAAGATTTCCTTCTTGTTTATTAATCCATATGAAAAGAGGTTAGTTAATGTTTAAAATAAAAAGGGAACTAGCCTCTACATAATCTTGAAAGTCTTACGCGTATAATAAAATTGTTTCTCAAATTAGCAATTTCAAAGGAATGGAGGATCGTGCTAAATTCTCCTACTATGAGCCAAGGTTTGGAAGTAGCAGAAGCGCCAATTCTCTTGACGAAATCCCATAAAAGTTTCTTATGATTATGGTTGTTTAAACCGAAGGGGAATTCTAGTTCAAGGGCTGTATCTAAAGATGGATAAATTGGTCAATTTGCTTAAGGAGAGAGTAATAGAAAGCTATAGGGTTCCAAGACAAAAGGATCCTAATATTACTACTCAGTTGAAGATTATCTATGGAATTCCATCTTTTGAAAATGAAGTTGTAGACTATTAAGCAGATGAAGGGATTCAATCCTCATCTCTATAAGACAAATAAAATAAGGAATAGTATAATTTGAAAAAGATTTTAACACCTAAATACTTCCTAATATTATTAAAAAATAAAGACACAAGGCTATACAAATAAAATAATATTATGACCTAGATATTCTCCTGGCTTTTCTTTTGGTCCTAGTAACAAAAACTATTTCCTGTTAGTTAGTTTGGGTTTGACTACAGGTACTAGGATCCATCTCAACTCTACTAAGCTTAATCAGATCAAAACATATGGTATTACTAGAGTTAGCTTGGATCTTATTCTTGACATTTACAGGGTCCTCTTGTAAGTTGAGATGACCTTCCTAGATATTTCCAATGCTCATGGCATTCTCCCTCTTAGCATTCCTTTTATTTTATCTAGATTTCCTATGTATCCTTAGGGTTTACTATTTGCTTAAACTTTTTTTTCCCATCTTGACATAATTCTTTATCCACTGCTTCTCTGGCTTCCTCCTCTTAGTCAAGGTTTTTTAAGGTTTATTTTTTTTTTCTTCTCCAAACTACAAAAGTTTAATGTAAAACTCAATTTCAAATTTTTTCCAAGCCAACTTCCACTTCTTCTGAGTTTGGGTTTTTAGTCTCCATTTGTAGGAAATATATATGTTTCTTCATCAATACAACTATTCAAGCTCTGTTTCATTAAGAATATGGGCTTACCCTGAATATGCCACGAGCCTCTTTCCAAAACTGAGTTCATTCCATCAAATGAATCAAATTTGAAAAGGAATTGGATATAATCAGTTACAAGTATTTCCTTTAAGCCATAGCTCTTCTAAGTATACATAGGGGATTTATGGACCATTGGATATGCTAGTATTTTTCCATAGAAGAAACCTATCAATATAAGAGTCAACTTCACTGCACCCTCCATAGCAATCTCTATTGGTGGCACTATCATGATCTGACCATCAACACTCGGGGGTATAGAAATTTACTCCTTTTAGGACAACAAGCCCTCTTGAAGATCTAAAACCACTACCTAATTAAGGATAAGGGTCTAAGGCCAAGGATTAACATTTAAAGCAAAAACCCTAGGCTAATTTTGGTTAATGTTTAAGGCTTGGGTTTGTAGGTCTAAAGTCCAAGACCATAAGGCAAGATTAAGATCTAAGGTTGGATTTTTAAAAAAATTAAAGTTGGGGATTTTAAGAATTAAGGAAGAGATCAAGGTTGGGAAAGGGACTGAGGTTTATGTGAGGTTGGTGATGAAGGTTGGATGAGGGGTTAGAGGGTTTTAGGAGGCCAAAGAGTTAGTCATGTCTTCGGTAAGGGGAGAGCATAAAGAGTAGGGCTAAAAGAAGTAGGTAAGCAAAAAGGAGGTTTGTAAGAAGGAAGAGAACAAGGAAGAGGGAAGAAGAAATAAAGACAGTTAAGGTTTTATGAAATGTAAAGGGAGCATTGGATGAAGGGATCATTAGGGAGCTACATCATCACCAACTGTCTCCCTTTGATTATATGGGTGTTTTCCCAATAATATTTTTTTATTAGGTATAATTTTTACTCGATATTTTTTTAAGAAGATTAAGATGAAAGGTCAATTTACAATCTCTAAATTATGGATTTTCATGAATATTTAGTTTACTCAAACTCAATTATGCTTTTTTATTGTTATTCTTTTTACTTTGTACCTAATTTTTCAAGTATGAGAATTATATTAGCAAAAAAATTAGTTACTTTAGCTAACGTTTTAATAGAAATGAATTAAAATCTTAAAAAATTAAAGAAATGGTTGAACTTCTAATCTATATGTTTCTCCAGAATTGATTCGATTTTCCATTATGTACATTCTCTTAAAAGTCAACGAGATGAATTTAATCAATTTATTTGGTAATTTTGTAAACAAATGGAGAATTGAAAAGTTTTCAAGAATTTAAATCTCATTAATATTTACTACTAATAAATTTCTTAAAACATTTTTATGAAACACCATCATCGTTATTTACTTATTTGAGAATTGCTCTTTGTGGTGAAATCTTAAATTCTTTGGAATTTATTAATTTTCTTAAGCACATAGTTTTCTATGCAACCTTA
>JAOXYD010086274.1:0-12161 GCA_028565735.1 Pinacopodium congolense
GTGTTTCTCTCCCTGGCCAAGGTTAGGATTGGCAAGAGACATAAGAGGATCACTAACTATGCGTTATAAAAGGATGTTACTGTTGCAGTAAATTAGAACACTTGATCCATAAGCTAAAAGAAGTAGGTAAGATAGGGAAGAAAGATTTAAATTCGATCTTCTCATAGTTTATCAAGCTTGATTTCGACAACCTGAAAAATATAATATTGCTTAATCTTTTGGAAGATCAGAATACTTGATCTTTTGGTGGCAATAAACATTTAAAGGGGTAGTAGACAATGATTAAGGGTCAAAGATTCTCATACGTTTACAAGGCCATGGTGAAAGGCCTCGAGCTCTAATGTTTGAATTTAATTTTTATGCATACCAAATAAGTGATAATCAAAGTATACTTATGATATGTGATCATGTGCTATACTTATTATAAAAATTTGTTGATACATGGAGAATGTTGCCTATGAGTGAATGGTAAATAGAGTGTATTCCTTTATGTATAATAAATTGTGCATATTGTAGAAGATGAATGTTACCTTAGTATAATGTACCTATACGCGTGGTTCATAATTTGGTATAAATTGAAAATTTTTAGGTGATACTTGAATAATATGATAGTTGTTTGCAAGTGACATTCGACGTGTACTTATAATGCATGTTTTATTTGTTACCTATTTTGTTAAATTTGAATGTTATATGAATTAAATTTTATGAAAAATCTTAATTTGTAGGATATTACATGATTTTATCTATGTTAATTAGAGTACAAAATTGCATGAGATTTATAAAGCATTTGTTTTATAATATTAGGTGTATTTATTATGTGATTAGATAATATTTGAGCATGTTATTAATCGTATGATGAATTATTATACAATGGATTATGATCAGATGAAATATAGAGTTTTAAGAATGCTTGGAGATGGAGTTTTGTGGCAATACATGAGAAATTGGAATTTGTAATATATTAAGAACTTGAAAGAAATAGTAGAATAATGGATTGTTTAGGATAGAATATATTCAATAGTCGAATTATAATGACATGGTTATGATTTATGAGATTATAATTGTGTTTTGTTAGGCATTTTTCTGTGGAGCAAGTGTCATGATATCCTGAGTGTTAGGGATATCCCATGCAGTTATAATTGGGCATCAAAATGGTGTCAGAGTATCTTAGGTAGCAAGGGATATTGTAAGCCCTAAAGGCACTTAGGAAGAGGGGTGAATTAAGTAATAAAAACTTTCTAACAAATTTAAACTTAACACCAAAGCCAATTCAATTCAATGAGATATGCAAAAGTAAATGCCAAATTGATAATAGATAAATTAAAAATCAAAACACATAACAAGTAATAAGTAAAGAGAAAAGGGAAGAGAAAAACACAAAGATTTATAGAAGTTCACCTACTCTAAAGATAGGCTACATCTTCTCTCCAACTGCTTGTTTGCTATCATTCTTTTCTAACAACTTAAAAACAGATATAATTTTTTTCTAGGGAGAAAAGTAATCTTTAAAAGAAAAATCTTTTATAGGTAAAGAGAAGCCTTTACAACCCAAATATTTTAAGGTAAAGGGAAGCCTATACAAGACACAATCTTCTTATTTAAGGTGAAGAGAAACCTTATGACCAATCTTTATATGGAAAAGAGGATCCTTGACACACTTAACCAACCTAACAATTCAAATAACCCTTTTACAAGTAACTAAGAATACTTATGTATATGTTTCACTTAAATCACAATTAAATTAAGGACTCTAATTCTTTCACGAATGATATAAATGATCAATGACACTATTGTAAGCTTAAACAAAATTAATATGATAGATTTAATGCACTAAAAACGTGTATGATTGATGAATCACAATATGAAAGATCACATAAACCAAACTTAGACAACTTTGATAAATATGACAACAAATGCTTCCAAATAATTAAATAAGCCTATAAAAATTCAGTTAAATAATCAATAACCCTTATGAGGACTTAAAAAATAATTAAATAAGTCTATAAAAATTTAGTTAAATAATCAATAACCCTTCTGAGGACTTAAAAAAAACATTAAAAAAAATTTGGAAACAAGCAATTCAGATTTAAATGCCTAAACATATGAATGAAAGCTAGTGTATGAAATTTGGATAATTTAGAGCATTTTACAAATTTGGAGCCTAAATAGAGAATATAAGTGCTTACAAACCAAAATAAAAATATCTAGAGAATCTTGAGATCATAAAAAAACTAATTACAACAATTTTTCACACAAAAAACTGCTATAGTTAATAAAGAATGAGATTAGCACAAAAGCAAAAAAATCAGAGACAATTTAGGTGTATTTGGGAAACAATTTTAAAAAAATAGAAATAATCTTCAAAAAATTAGAATAAAAAGTAAAAAAACACTCTAGGACACTTAATTAAATAGAAAAGAATTATTTCACGATTTTAGAAATGGATTAAAATATTAAGAACTACGTTGAAAGTAAGAGCAAAAAAATTTGGACAGCTTCAGTATATCTGAGAAGACCAGACTTAAAACTTATGAAATAATCTTCTAAAAATTAGAAAAATTAAACAGACTCTAGAACACTTAAATAAACTGAATACAAAAATTTCGTAATTTTAGAAGTAGACTAAGATAGCAAGAATCAATATTAAAGTCAAAACATAATAAATAGAAATAGAACAAACAGAAATAATTTTGTGCTATGAGTGAGTTCAAGCTCTAATATATCAAAATAAAGACCCTAAACTAAGAAACTATGATAAAAAAAAACTTTTAAGCACTTAATATAACTAAAAAAAATGAATTCATGCAAAGAAAAATTAGATTAAAATGGCGAGGAACGAAATTAAACTAAAAGAGTGAAGAAAAGAGGCAAATAGTGAAGAAGGAGGCAGCTTTGAGGCTTGAACAATTTTTATCTTTCAATCTTGTTTCTAGGAATTTAAAAAATACTAAAAGTGTTTATAGATGTTGTATGTAAGGTTAGGAAGGGTTTGAAGATATTTAAATTGTAGCTCTAGCCGTTTAGAAGCCAAAATAGACATTTAATCCTAAAAAGGAAATAAAGAGCTACAAGAGACAACTTTGAGTATTTTGTCTTCTTAAAGATTTAATCAAAATTTTGAGTGCTTAAAAAAATGAGATAAAATTCTAGTGTACTCTTAAGACCTTAGAAAATTTTTTTATGATGATTTGAAGCAATAAAAATGATTTGGGAATTGAAAAATCAGATTAAATGATGATAATTCAAATATGGACAGATTTGAGGTATGTCAACAAAAGAGCTTAAAACAAACGAATTTTAATTCTAAAATTGCAAATAAGTGACTAAAGAAAATTTTTACTATCGAAACATTGAATAAGACTTTAAAAATATTTAAAATATAATTTGAGACCATATGAATAATCAAAATGATTCAATGACTATGTTATGAAACTTTATGCAACTTTTAAAAATTATATGCAATGCATGATAAAAATTGAGTCCCTAGATCAATTGGACAATAAATAAAACTTACAATCATATTAAAAACAACCTATGTTGTAGCTTGCATATCTCTTGTTTTTCCTTTAACTTCGTCTTTGGCCCTCAAGTTTCAAGCTTTCCAAATGGAATCGTTTTGAAATAAACCTATCTTTAAATGTCACGGTATATAATTAAATAGATATCTTGTACTGAATGGTTAAGCACTAGAGTGGTGTTAAGGTATTTAATGTGAGTGAAAAGTTCCTTATGCCTAATATTGCTTGTGATATATATGTTCCACTTTGAGATATGATCATGATGGGATAATGAGATAGGTTGGTGAACCATTGGATATAATCCTACTAGGTTAATCAAGATCCTAAACTAAAAATTATAATAAAAAATTGATAACAATGCAAAAGAACTTAAGAAATCTTTATACACAAACATCTTATGATGTGATATATTTATTGTAAACTCATGTTTGTGGGTGTTATATTCTAAAGTACAAATGTCTAATTGCTTTGATATAATAATGATGTGGTTTAATTCTAAATATTATATGTATGAGTATTCTTTTGATTATATATGTATTGAATGTGCTGTGTTGTGCAATGGCGTTACTTGGTGGGTACATTTTGATTACCTCTTACTAAGTTGGTAGCTCTTACTCCTTGCCTGCTAATTTTTTCAGGAAATAAATAATAGAGTTTGATCACTCTTGACTCCTTGGATTTTTACCTCAGCATTTTTGTAGGTGGACCAACCGCGTCATAGGATTATGTTAGATAGTTTTACTCGTATATAAGGTATAGAAATGAAACTTTCTTTGTTAAATACATTCATGGATTAATTAATCTATGATTATAGATTTATTTTGATGATTGATATATTAAAATTAGATTAAATAACCTTTATTTTATAATTTATTAAAGTTTAACGAGACTGTAGATTACAAAATATCTGACAAGCTGAATAATAGGTTTTGAATTCTATTTTTTAATTTTAGGGTTATGACAATTTGAGAAATTTTTTATTACAAGTTTGGGAATTTAATTTAGAGAGTGTTACATGGGATGTTTAACATGCCACCATTATGGTTCTACTTAATGGCTTGACAATTGGTATCGAGGTCCTATACGAGTTTATACTTTTAGAAAATGCTATGCAAACTTCAACACCAACTGAAATAGTAGATGGAGTAGTAACAAATGCATCAATATTTTCATTTAAGGTAATCTAAGATAGCTTTAGGAATTCCTATGAAACAGGCTGTGTAACTGTATTGCTTTACTTATAACCCTTTGATCTTCATTCTTTTTAATGAAGTAAATTATTTAACTTTTTTTTAAATTGAATTACACAACAAATGTTTTACATATGTCTTAGGGAAACGCATGCCAAGTATTTGATAGAATTTTGCTGAAACTTAATTAAGAAATTAAGTTATAACATAGTGAAATTAAATGCTAAAATATAGCCTCAATTTAGCCCTATGATAGAAGGCATAAATGCAGGAATTTCAAGGATAACATTAAAAGTTATTATCCTCCCCCTTACATGAAACTTGATCATTACTGAGTTATGCCTTAGATGTCCTCCTATCTTCATTAAGACGAAATCCTTCCCCTCTGCTATTACATTCTCCATTGAAGTTGATTAATAAATTTTGTACAAGTATGAGTTAGGAAAGGGATACACTTAAAGCCACAAGTTCACTATAGAAAGGAATATATCTAAAGCTAAAATTATCCACAATTATTTTTAATTAAAAATTAGATATTATGGTAGTAATAACCATGACACATTGATAGGATTATGAAGGCATACCATGTTAACATCAAAGAATATTGCCTCCCTTCTACACCTCTTTAAGTCAATTGGTCTATATTATTCACCATATTAAAATGAACTTTAATGATTTTTTTAATTTAAGACATCTTCATCTGTAGGTCTCCTTCCACTATCAAATTCATCACTCTAACCTTAGGAAATTTAGATGGAGACTACCTACTTTATTAGTTTTAAAAGTATGACCTTACTCCCTAAAATCCTTTATCATCTTTGCTAATGTATTTGTAAGATAGATATTCTATAAATTAGCCTCACACATGTAATACTCCAACTATGTATATATATATCCCCCTCATTTCATATTTTCCCATCTTTTGCATTTTAATCCTAAATCTTTCACTATTCACTAAAATCTTCTTATTATAGTTCACCATCGCTAGTGACCTTAACCAGACAAACACTTATACCAATCAACTCCTCTTATTCAACCTGATCCAACCATATCAAACTCACTCCAAGAAACTGATGGAAATGCTATGAAAATTGAATAGTAAAAGCATAGAAAATTGTCAATCATTGATCTACCATCTTGGTGGCTATTGCAAGTAACCATCACCACCATCAAACTTTCCTAAATGACAAGAGCAAAAATCCTAAGGTGTCATTGTAAGAAGTCATAGTCAATTGGAAGAATATAGATTAGGCTTCACTGAGGTTTTTTTCCCATCAATTTGTCCAAATTTGATAAGAATTTGACCTTATAGTTACAAAAGTTTATCAATATATTGAGAGCTTTTGATTGGTATATAACTATTTGGATTATGAAATTAAAAACTTTTTTTTAGTGATGGGAGGAATATTCTAGTTTTTGAAGTTACTAGTTCGACAATTCTTCTTACAACGTTTTTTAGATAATTTTGAAAAATGTTATAAAAGTGCTAAATAGTTTGTCCTTAAGAATCATAGTGAAATATTTAGTAGTTCATGAATTAAAAATAAAAAAAAATTTATGTAAGAATAAGATTAATAACCTAACTGCATAATTGGATGAAACTAGCAATAATGAGTCCTCGGTTGTTAGTTAAGCCCGATAGCATGTAGGTAATAGTGATTAAGATGATTTCTTTTCTATTTTCTAGATACATTAGTAACAAAACTCACATCACAAGACTCTAATAGAGGAGTACTTCAATCAAATATGTATCCACTTTGCTAATATAGAATCTATACTAGTCTTTGAATATGATTCAATGATATTATAATGATGACATGTTAGGTTAGGCTAAACGCACATGTTTTATATATATATATATATACTTATAATCGTGTAAAGAACAATAAAATATAGAACTACAATATATATATATATATATATATAATTATAGACACATAAATCTACTTAAATGCATAATCATTATCACAATACCTATGTAATTATTCTCATGATAACTTAGTGTATACATGTGGCCTAGTACTTATGCATATTTCCTGGATTTGTTTTATTTGTGAGTAATTATATGATTAGTATATTGGATTGAGTGATTGATGTGTTAGGTTGTGAATGTGGAGGAGGAAGGTCCACAGGACGTACCACCTGATGGGTTGTTTGGGTTTATATCTAATCAAAATTAATTCACTTCCAACCTAAGATTAGCTAAAGGGAAGTATACTCTTGTTAATAATTAATATAAACTTTAAGTAATTGAGCATCATTCTCCTTAGGGACCTACATAGAAGGACTAAGTAACATAGTATTTAATTATCTAGACAATTTAATGTTTGATCTGATATGAACTTAAAATTAAATAAATTAACTAACTAACATGAATTTAATGTATTACTGATTAACTAACTATGACTCTTCTAATGATATGAACTAGCTAAGTTTTCAGATTTTAATAGGCTAATCACTTATCATTTTAGGTGTTGGGATGATCTAAGATATAATTCACTCAATTAAGACATTATTAATATTCATAAGAACATCTTTTCTCTTTTAAACTAAAATTATTTATTTGGTCTATAACAATTTTCGAATAAAAGGCAGGAATGTCAAGAAGCTTAAATCTAAGGTTTTTAGATCTAGGAATCCTTACAAAAGATTATAAAGTTTGATCCACTTTTCCTAATTGATTTTCTAATAATTAAGAACTACTGATAGTGGATTTTTAATTACCTATTAATCTAAATTTAATGATCATGCTAAGCAAGATAAGTTAATCATTCAATTAGGTAAAAATCATCCATACAATTAATTCATAACCTATCTAATTTCCTAACTTCAGCTAAAATATATTACACACACACATATTCATGAAGGAAAGCCAATAAATAGACCTAAAGTGCATGTTCATTGAATGAAAATAATAATGGAGTCAATAAAAAATAATAGAGAAAAAGTAAAAGAAGTATAATCAAGATTGGTCTATCCCTATTAATTCTTGCTCCTCTTAATATTTTAATACTCTTATGAGTCTTAGTAGAGTCCCTATATGAAATGAGATTATGATTTGGACATATTGAATGAGAATTGGATCATTAGTGATGCTTTACTCCCCACAATCCCTTTGGATTAAGAGAGTTCATTGGTTATTATGAGTACAGGTGGTGTATGGCTAAGTTATTGGTGATACTTTGCTCCTTGAATACAATTGACATTTAGTGTTATAAGGATTACCCTTAAAGACTAAGGTCCTATCAACACTCCTTTTCCATGATTATTTTTTCACTAGGCGTTAGTTAATATGAATCATGAATGTGTGTATGTATATTATAGTATTAGTATATTATTGTGTACGATCATGTCATTAGATATCGTAAGGTGATATAAACTTACTCATTATGACTCCCCTCATCCTTATTTTTATTAGGTCAACTACCACTAATTTTGCAATAGTGACTTTAAAAGAGTGTCGATTACAATGTTCCCCTTTTATGTATTTTTTATTTAGTATTTTTTGTACTTGTACTCTAACTTCGACATTAATATGATTGAGTGTGTTGTAAATTTCGTTTGACGTAAAATATTACTATCATACATTTATTTTTTGGTTCTTTACATGTGACTATGTTATCATGTTATTTTTGGATTTTATACATCTATTTGTTATTAGTGATTAAGCTTACGTATGATTTGAGGGTTTTAGTTCTCAAATTCCACATGCTAGTCATGTGATTGGTTTGAGGGCTAACAAAGTTGATATTAGAGTGACATTACATGATTTAATGTTAGGATATTATTTTACATGTTATTATGGACCCATAAGAATTCAATTCATTGGGGATACTAACCATTCTTTTGCTTTCTTTTAATATGAGAAAACAAGTACAATTCCTTGCCTAACTCAATTAATAGGCTCACGATGAAGCCTTAACATAGAATGAGACACCTACCCTCATAACATAAGTTGGAAGGCATTGTAGACGCAAAATGGTTAATGCTCAAGAGACATCTATAGAGGAGCTAGAGGTATCACAGGGAGTCCTTGAAACATATACATCTAACATGCAAGTAATTCCAAAAGGAATAGAAGCTAATAATGCCATGTTCTAAGACTCAATGATGATGATGCAATAAATGATGATAATGCAAAACAATAACAACAACAAGCTCCACCACCACCAGTAGCCCATGAGCAAAAGAGGTTAGAAATACAACTTTCAATGGCATGTTAAAGGTTTCATTTATTAGAGTTTGAAGAAACCAAAATTATGGAGGCTATTGACTTTCTCTCCAAAGTAGATATGAGGGATAGGAGGCTACACTATTCTTATACACATATAGTAGATCGTATAGAAATGTCCTTATAAGTAATGATCAAGGATTTATAATAAGATAATTTCCTTCTGTACTTAGACGTAGTAACCTGGTCCTAGTTTAGGGAGAGGCTCATCAATTATTTTCTCTCCTTGATAACTTGTGAGGCACTTGGTTCAAAATTCCTAAACCTATAATGAGAAGGATAAGATGATAGATGAGTACACCATGAACTTCATCCAATCGAGAAAATGTACCCTAGAGATTGTTTTAGATAAGCTAAAGAAGAATAATTAATATGTAATAGGGTTGGAGCCTTTTTTCTCCAACATGAATGTAAGTTACTAAAAGAAATTATCTACTATAGTAAATATAACCAAATAATTAGAGATCCTCATACAACAAAGTGCATTGACTAGTGATGAATAGAGTAGAAAACATGTAATAGGACATTCTAACTTTTAGCAATGAAAATAACAGAAGTTAAGTTTCTTACCAGGGTATAGATATAATGGTAGCTCCAAATAATATTATGATGCCTACGGATACGGTAAGGTAAGGTCCAACCACAGACATTTGAGAAGATACAAGCTTAAGCTTAAAGCCAAAAATAACACTAATGGACAAAGTTTCAGATGTAATAGCTCAAGTTTAGCATCCTCTCCATATTATTAGTATATTAGGGCATACCAAGGCCTATGCTATATATCTCCAAGAGTTTGCTACATATATAGCTAGCACGAGCATATGATTAGGAACTGTTTGGAAATACGATACTAGAAGTACTTTTCCAATGTGACATAATCACCATTTCAATAACTACAGGGGAGATCACAGGTCAGTTGATAGTAGGACAAAGGTTTTAAGGGGAGACAATCAAGAGGTAGATCTAGAGCCACAGTCAGAGATAGTTCTCTAAATCTCAACAAGTAGGTTGTAATTAGATCAATGTGTTCACCCTCACCCTTATCATGCACGTGTTTCAAATGAAATGATATCAGGTATTCTTTTTGTATTTGGCTTAGAAGTTAAAGTTCTCATAAATCTAAGTGTTAAAATAAGGGAGGTTCCAACATTAGTTTTAATAATAACAAAACATAATTGTTACTAATGATTTATGTTCATGTTATGAAATTCAAAGATAGGATTATTAAATGGATGAGTCATTATGGAAGGCTTTAAGCTTGAAAGTTAAAATTTAAGTTGATGGAAGAATAAGGGATATAACAGGTTTAAGACCATATTTAGGTTGTTTTGAATGTGTCTGTAAGTTTTACTTACTGTTCATTTTACCTAAGGGCTCAAATTTTATCATACGTTGCATATAGTTTTATAAAGTTGCATGAATTTTCAATATATAGGATAATTCATAAATTTGAAGTGTTTGATTCATTCTGGACATTCATAAAGTCTCAAATCATATTTTAAATCTTTCTTAAAGTCTTAATTAATGTTAGGAAAGTATTTTGAAAGGATTTGAATTGATTTGAATCTTGCTTTATGCTTTTTGGGCTGTGAACAGTGGTTGAACAAGAGTTAAACAACGTTGTATATAGGGGGCTATTTAACCTCTGTTTCCTATAGAGCTCAACAGTGACAAAACCACCAAATAATAAATAAATAACTAACCTACTATATAGCAGGGCAAGTTAAGATTGATCCTATAAAGAATCAATTGTGTTTGTATTTATTCCAAATGTTATGCAAAGGAAGAAAAATAAAAGAAAACCATTGGATGTTAATGAATTTAAATAAATGAAAAGACAATTAACGAAATTAAAGTGAATCAAACAAGAAAGAAAATAACAAGAAATAAATAATAATATCGAAAAGCTGGGCAGAAGATATTATATGGATTCATGAATTACAATTGATAATAAAAAATATGTAAATTGTTCTATGCCTAAGATGCTAGCTTATAGACACAACAAACTCTTGCATCCTAAGCTCCTCTAATTTTAGATAAGTCCTATACAATAGAAAACTTATCCCTAACTATGTGATAACTTAGAATAAGCTCTTTAGATTTAGTCGTATAACAATATTAAAACATTAGGGAACAGTTATCCTAAGCTCTAAGCACACAAACTCAGACTATATAACTCAAAGAATTAGAATCTTAGACCAATTAATTAAGTTAATCTATAAAATCAATTAAGCTACCACCACTTATAAATTTAGTTTATTATTGCATTGGTTAGGTGACTTTAAAACTTTGAATGATTTTGAAACAATTTTACTTTGAAAACCAATGGAATAAAGATAAGTGCAACTATCATAAAAGTAATATAATGGAGTAATTTTAAGACTCTAGATGTTGATCTCACGGGGAAAATGTTGACTTAATTACTAGGTTGATTAGATTACAATTATTTAGGAAAATTCAAACAAATTGATTAAAAAATTTGAAAATTGCTAAACTAGACTAACTTGGTTTAATCACTTTAAAAATGATTTTTAATTGTTTTTGAAAAATTATGAAAATTACCAAATGTATAAATTAGCTAAGGATTAGATGATTGATAATTTAATTGAACTTTAAACACATTTAAGGTCTGATTAAGGTTCTTTCACAAAATCAAAACAAAGTTATGGTTAAAACTTTGCTTTTTCTCCATTAAATATTGTTTAAAGTTGGGTTATGCTTTAAATCAAGTAAATGGGTTTAAATTAAAAAAGGTAAGTTCTGAAAAATTAATCTCAGATCTCAATCTTTCGCAAAAAAATCTAGGTTTAGTCATGCAAGGATTAATTCATGTTGCTTATTGATTTTTCTAACAATTTAAGATGTTTTCTCAAGTTTAACTTATCTTTAAAATTAATCTTAAGTAGCCAGTCCAAAATCAGTTCGTTTAATTCTTCAATAAACGAAATCCAGAACCTTTAATGTAGTGACCCGATTCCTATATATATATATATATATATATGAATCCACTATTCAAAGAGTCATTTCACATGCATAATTGTGACTTGCATTTCATATGCATAAATTGTGATTTGGAATAATGGTAAAGGTGTTAGATGCATTCAATTGATTATTTTCAAGTATAAGTAATTTTGATGTGATTATCGTGCAAATGTGAATTTATTTGTGTTTTGACTTATGAATTTGTGATTTGGAATGATTAAAGGGATGAAAATTGAGGGA
>JAOXYD010086285.1:0-12160 GCA_028565735.1 Pinacopodium congolense
GATCTATTTAGCTATGGAGAGTAGTAGTATCCAAATTGTTCTAGTAGTTCAAAAGTTTCCAAATGTGTTTCATTAGGAGTCACTAGGGTTGCCTTCAGAGTGAGAAATTGAATTTTGCATTAACATAGTACCTGTTATAGTTTCGATTTCTATACCACCATACAGAATGGCACTTGCAGAGTTAAATTAATTAAAAGATCAGTTACAAGATATTTTGGACAAAGGTTTTATCAGACCTAGTGCTTCACTATAGGGTGCATCGATATTGTTTGTAATGAAAAAAGATAGTTCTCTCCGATTGTGTATTGAATATCGATAGTTGAATAAGGTGACTATCCATAATAAGTATCCACTGCCTCGAATTGATGATCTGTTTGACAAACTTCAGGGTGCTATACACTTTTCTAAGATTGACTAAGATCAAGATACCATCAGCTAAGGAACAGAGGAGATATGTATCTAAGACTGCCTTCAGGACTTGGTATGACCATTATGAGTTTTTAGTAATGTCCTTTGGCCTTACAAATGCTCCAGTAGCTTTCATGGATTTGATAAATAGACTATTCAAGTTGTTCTTGGATAAATTTGTGATTGTCTTTATCAATGATATTTTGGTGTATTCACAAACAGATAAGCAGCATGCCAAACATTTAAGATTGGTATTATAGACACTTTGAGAACATCAACTATGTGCCAAATTTTCAAAATGTGAATTCTATCTTGAGAATGTTACATTCTTAGAACACATGGTATCTCCCTGTTGTTTCTTTTCCAGCACCCAAAGCCGCAACTCACTCGGACAGCCGCCTCTGCACCAGCTTCCGCAAGACAGCTGCCGCACAACTCCCAGCCGCCAGACGTCCACACAGCACTCGGACCTGTCTCCCAGCCGCCAACCCCGAAAGCTAACTAGGGATCAACGTTTATATATCAATTAAATCCTCAGCTCCTCTTTAGTTTCCCGCATGTGCTGCTTTGCGTTTTCTGTTCTTAAGCTCGTCGTTTTGACGAGCTTAAATGTATTTAATTATTTTTTTTTGTTTTCTTTTTCTTTTTTTTTCAAACTAAAATAATTTTGGTTATTGCTCAAATTAATTTAATTTCTCATGCTTTAGTCCAAAATTTGTGTTATCACAATAAATCTATCATTAAATAAAATATAATACAAATTAAATATTTAAATAATAAAATAAAATTAAAATGACATTAAAAAACATATGAAAATTTAATAAATTTCAATCCTATTACAAACTCATCCAAACAGGTACTTCTAGTAGCTTTTATTTTCTGCTATAGATAGGTTGTGATGTGTCTATATATAAGATACCAATTCATCAATAAAAGTGGTGTGAGAAGCAAGAAATTTACCTTTATGTTATAGTTTTTTTCTTTATCATGGTAGCAGAGTATACCTTTTTATATTCCTATTTTTAGCCTTGTTCCTTTTTTACTTTAATGGCTCCCATCTATCTCTTTAACTTTGTTTGAGCTTTCTTCATACTACTTTGTTTAGATATATCAGGACCAGGAGAATCCTCCTATGCCAGCATTGTTGGAAACTAAAACCAAAGCAATCAATATCTTACAAACCAAAATCAAAGTCAAATTCAACCTACTGTTAGACCAGAAGATCATTCGGCTTCACCCTACTACCTACATTTCAATGAAACCCATCTCTTGTTCTAGTATCATCTCTATTGACTGGACCCAATCACCATTCATGGTCTAAATCAATGAAAATAGTTTTGTTATTACAAAAACAAATTAAGATTTATTGATGGTAGTATTGATATGTCAAACAAAAATGACCCTATTTATATGTATTTGGAATGGTGCAATACCATGATTCTATCATGGTTGATGGCATTTGTAAGCAAATCCATAGCCCAAAGTGTAATCTGGTAATATTTCATAACATACATATGGAAGGATTTAGACGATAGATTTTCCCAGGCAAACTACTTTCACATTTCAGACCTTTAAGAAGAAATTTATTACTTTAAAAAAGGTAACATGCTTGTGTCTGACTACTATTTAAATCTAAAGATGCTATGAGATGAATTTTTCAATCTAAGGCTAATGCTTAAATGTAGATGCTAACCACAATACACTTGTGATGTTATAAATATCAGGATATCATATCAATAGAGTGACTATGTCGTATGGTTTCTACAAGGTCTTAACAACTCTTATGCCATTATTAAATCCTAAATCATGTTAATGGATCCTTTGCCCGATATTAAAAAAGGTATTTTCTGTAGTTACGCAACATGAAAGGCAGTTGAATTCTTCCTACCCACCCCCACCTCTCACCTTACCAATTATGAGTCCCAAGTCTTTTATACCAAATCAAATATCAGAAAACCTTACCACTCATCTAAAAAACCTTTATGCACCTATTATCGATGTCAAGAACACATCAAAGAAAAATTCCATAGAAAACATTACTTTCCACCTAATTTTTTGGCAAACAACAACTAATCGACCTCTTACCAATCAAGAGATGGTCTCGAGTCTAAATTCAAATATATAGTCCCGAGTCTAAATTCGGATATGCTAATTAAGTAGAACTGCATATTAAATCAGCCTCTGATGCTACCTAAATCTATCTAGAAGGCTCCCAGTCTAGTCATAACCATAACCTAACACAAGAAAAATATTAATCAATTGAAAAATTTACTAAACAAGGAGAAAGATAGTATAGTTAGTCCAGCTCTCACACCATAAATTAACACCAACACCAAAGACATCATAAGTACAGTGTCACCTAACAAACAGTCCTTTTGGTCATAGATAATAGAATCAGGTGCCACAGATCACTTCATATGAAATTTTCAATTACTCTCTAAATATACAGAGGTTTCAATTATGATAATAAAGGTTCCAAATAGTTAACAAGCACTTAATACACATATTAAATCAGTTCATGCTTCTTCTCTTATGCTAAATAATGTCCTTTGTGTTCCCATTTTTTCTTTTAACCTTATTTCCATTAGCCAACTTACACACTTTTCACATTGTAAACTAATCTTTACCAATGATTCTTGTATCATCCAGGAAATTATAACTTTGAAGATGATTTGTTTTGTTAAATAATCTAATGGACTTTATTACTTAACACCTTTTAATCAAGTCAACACTGTTTCTTCTTAACCAAGCTATATTTGGTACAAAAGACTAGGACATCTTTCAAATTATATACTCAAATTATTATCTAGCATAGACTCTTCTATTTAGTTTCAATAGGTTTTTCAGTGTGATATTTGTCACTTTGCAAAACAAAAATAATTAACTTTCAATTTAAGTACCTTTGTTGCCTCTTCTTATTTTGATATTGTACATGTTAATATATGGGGACCTTATTATATTACTTTAATATATGGGCATAGATTCTTTTTAACCCTTTCTAATAATCATAATTACATGAACTGGGTTAATTTAATGCAACAAGTTAGAAACCAAGGAGTTAGTCAGAAATTTTTTTTCTTATGTAAAAAGGAAATTTGTAAAGAAAATAAATGCATTCGGAGTGACCAAGGGGTTAAGTTTTATGATAAAATTATTTGTTAAAAATAATATTATACATGAATCTACATACATCGAAACCCCCCAACAAACTAGAAGGGTGGAAAGAAAGCACTAACATATCTTAAATGTGGCAAGAGCCCTAAAAACTCAAGTTAATCTCCAAAACAAATACTGGTTAGAATGAATATTACATGCACAGTATTTCACATAAATTGCATTCTCACTCCACTTTTGTCCCATAAATCTCCTTACTCTTTTTTTTTTTTTTTTGGCACTAACCCTAACCTCGCTCACCTCAAAGTATTTGGTTGTCTTTACTTTGTATTAACTAAAGAAGCAAGTAGAGGCAAACTAAATGTTAAAGTAAGAAAGGTTGTGTTTCTTGGTTTTTTAATAAAGATCAAAGGATATAAGCTACTAGACTTGGACAAAAAACAAATCTTCCTCTCTTGGGATGTCATATTCTATGAAGACACATTTCCTTTTCAACATTTACCTCTAAATAAATTTTCTATCCCTACCCAATTACTGCCAACACTCACAAATTCATCATCATATGAGCCTACACACTCTCCTCCTACACTGAATGAGCATAACTCACTGTCTTCCTCTTCTTCTTCTTCTTTTTTCTTTTCCACAGTATCATCATCACCTACACCATCTCCTCATCCTCAATGCTCATCTAGACAATATAAATCACATCCTATCTTCGAGCCCATTTACCTCACACCTCTTCTCACACACTCTCCTAAATTCTTTCCTACCAAAACCTATCATCTTAGTATCTCCATATCTCTCACTACATCAAAAGAACCTATAACCTATCATAAAGCCATAAAATACAAGGAATGGCAAGATGCAATGAATAAATAATTGTGGACTCTAGAAGCCAATGAGACATGAGAGCTTACCCACTTACAATTAGGAAAACTTTTCGTTGATTGTAAGTGGGTACCCAAATACAAGTTCCATCTAGACGACTCCATCCATCGTTACAAGAGCAGGGTAGTAGCCAAGGGCTTCAATCATTAAGTAGGCTTAGACTATACTAAAAACTTCTCCCTAGTAGTCAAGCACATCACCTTTAGACTTTTAGTCACTCTCACTGCTTCTCAAAACTAGCATCTCCATCAACTCAACATCAATAATATGTTTTTTCATGTTGACCTCCACGAAGAAATCTATATGAAGCATGTACCTGGATCCGTGCTGTCGGAACCTATCATGGTTTTCAAATTAAAGAATAGTCTTTATGGCCTCAAATAAGTTAGTAGACAATAGCATGCTAAACTTGCCTTTGCTCCAAATTCAATTGGGTTCTTCCAGTTTGCATCCAACCACTTCATGTTCACTGAATGATAAGGCAATAACTTTATCACTATATTAATATATGTGGATGATGTGCTATTAGCAAGCAACAAACTTGATCTTATTAAATCAACAAAAAGGTTCTTAGATGGTACCTTCTAAATTAAACATCTTAATTCTGTGAAGTATTTCCTTGACCTTAAGTGATCACGATCTTCTCTTAGCATCAATCTATCGTAGCACAAGTATGCCCTAAGCTTTCTCAAGGAACCAAGCTTTCTCAACTACAAACCCTTATATACTCTGATGACTCCTAATACACACTTGACAACTTTGGGAGAACTTACTCTGATATCATTGTATATAAATGTCTTATAAAAAAACTTCTTTACCTTAAAAAAAGCCAAACTAGATATCAACTTCACTATCTAACAACTTTTGTAATTCCTCAACAAACCTACTACAGGACACCTACAGGTTACACGTCAAATATTGCATTACCTCAAAGGCACACCCTATCAAGGTATACTCCTTTGAAATGCCTCTTGGCTTCAACTTTGAGCATTTTTGGTCTTAGATTGGGCAACCTATCTAAACTCCTACAAGTTGATTACCAGGTTCTATGTCTTCTTGGGATCTTGTTTGATATCTTGGAAATCGTAAAAGTAAGCAACGATCTTTCATAACTTATCGAAAGCAGAATATCAGGCGTCCTTAATAGGTTATCAAAAGCAAAGTAGCTTATCGAAAGCAGAAAAGCAGAATATACTACTTATAAACTCTAATGGCTGATTTATCTTTTCAAGACTTTGGTTGTTTACCTTTGTCGTAATAGCCAATCAGCCATCCATATCATGAAAAAAATCCAATCTTTCATAAATGAACATAGCACATTGGGATTGATCATCATTTCATTCATAAAAAGATTCAATTTAGAGTTGTGCATCTCCTTCCTATGGATTCCCACTCTTAGCTTGCTAATATCTTCACAAAACCCCTACTGAAGTCTCCATTTCAAGTCTAATTACTTAAACTAAGTATACAAGATGTGTATACCCTAGCTTATAGAGGCTTTTCAAAGGAAGAGGCTTAGATATCAAAATAAAAAAGGAGCCTACAAGTAGGGTTTCGACAGAACTTATCTGATTAAGGTTAGTTGTAAATAGAAACTCATCTGCTTAAGGTTTCTTATAGTTTCTTTCAGTCTTTATAGATAGGCTCACTAACCTATTGCACTTGTCGGGCCGCTGCACTATAGGCTGACCAAAAAGAGACTGGAATTCGTTGGGCCTACTAAGCTAAAATAGTTACAGCAAAGTCCAGTCGACACAGGGCATAGTTGGTGCTAGCCTAGTTATTTCTTCAAATAGTTATAGACTCCCTTTTTTATATTCTTTGAGTAACTTATATTTTCTATTATTGATAGGTTGTGGTGTGCCTATATATAGTGCACCTATTCATTAATAAAAGTGGTGTAAGAAGCAAGAATTCTACCTTCATGTTATATATTTTTTTCTTTATCAAGAATGATTATATTTAAAAAAGACAATTCTACATACAATGGAGAAATAACTATACTAAAGTAAGGAAAAACATGAGATAAATATATACTAGGATGTAAACATTAAAACATGCTAACAGGTAAAACAAAAAGATAATATATTGGAGTAAATAAAGTATAATGCTAAAAATTACTTTGGAGAAAAGAGGTATCATAACAAAATAGTTCCATCAAACATTAGTATGAAATCTTACAAAAATCGGGTTAATTTAAATATATTATCATGTAATTTCGGTCACCAAAGAAAATCATTAGATAATTGTTATTTATTGCTTAAGAATTTATAGGGTTAGGGAACACTTGAATTTTGGGTTCCATAACTATTTATACTACTTTGATTTTTTTAACACGAAGTTGGAAGTATAGCAATGTATATGAAAATATGTAAAGTAGTTATTGTGTCTTATTTTGGAGTTGTTTTCTCCTTTTAGAAATCTATTTAAGAGTTGAATTCTCCTATTTAGTAATCTATTTTTAATAGTAGGTGGATTATTTTTCAAGTTAAAGATATACATATATATGGTCTTGGAGCTATCAATAAGAGATAAAAAATTGCCTCTAAAGGATTTTCTCATAGTATTAGAGCTGTAGTAATATGAGAAGGCAAACATGGATGATGAAAGAAAGAAGGAAATCATGGGCAGCAAAGCAATGAAATCTATCTTACTATATTTCTTGGATGATTAAAAATCAAGTACCAATAAGAATATGACCGATAAAAAAACTGAATTAGATAATTTATACTGGCACCTACCATCATATGATTGAAAACATAAATTATTTAACAAACATAAGAAGCATAATAGCATGCCCAATTGAATTGTCTAATGGAAAGTAAGCGATGATACTAAAAGGTGGGTCGATTTGCCTGGGAGAGCCTATAAAATTAAAAAAATATTCTTTATGTTCTAATATTGAATTGCTATTTAATCGCATCATCATAGTTACATTAAATAGTAATTTCTAATTCACTAGTAAATTTTGTATTATACAAGAATGCATTTTAAGGATGGTGATTAGATGGGGTAAATAGTTGACGCATTTTACTATCTCAAGCTAGTGGCACCAATCCAAGTGTGTAAGGTGAGTCATGTAGATTGTTTTGAATTATGAAATAGGAGAATGGGATATCCATATGCAAAAATAGTAAGAATGCTTCTTAATATTCATTTTAGTAGTAATAATTTAATCAAGAATAAAGTATGTAATATTTGTTTGAGAGCAAAAAAAAAAACTAGAGAAATGTTCTTTTCCTAGTGAAAATAGACAAGAAGAACTATTTGAATTAATTTATTGTAATTTATAGAGCTTTATAAAATTGTTACTTTTTGTGGTGCCTCGTATTTTTTTGAAAATTATTGATAATTTTTCAAGAGGCGTAAGGATTTATTTGTTAATTTATAAAACTAAAGGGGAATATGTATTAAATGACAATCTAATAAGGATGAGAAAATTGTTAGAATGATAATGAGACCAATATTAACCTGTTTGAAAAATTATTTTTCTAAAAATGGGATAATACATCAGATTTCATACTTAGGAACACTCAAGAACATGGGAGGGTTAAGAGGAAACACCATCATATTCTTAACATGGCTAGAGTTTTGAGATTTTAAGCAAATCATCCTACTGAGTTTTGGGGAGAATGTATGCTAATTGCTAGATATTTGATAAAACAAACTCCCTCTAAATTTCTAAAAGGTATAAACCCTTATCAAGTTTTATTTAGAAAGCCTCCTAATTATAATTACATTCGAACCTTTGGATGTTTGTGTTATGCCTAGAATTTGAACCAAGAAAAAGATAAATTTGCAAGAAGAACTCGATGTTACATGTATGTGGGGTATCCTTTTAGAAAGAAAAGATGGAAACCCAATGATCTTGAAACAAGAAAGTATTTTGTAACAAATGATGTGGTGTTTTCTAAAATTTAATTGTCATATGCAGATGCTAATGTAAAGGATGCACAACGAGATGTTTTATAATAAAGTTTCATTGGAACGATTGATTAGGAAGTGATTAAGGAAGAGGAGAGATTATGTGACTTATAAAGCATAAAGCAACCGTTAGCTTGAATGAGAGATTATGTGACTTATACTACTCGATGTATAAGCCCTTTTATGCATTTTTCCAAACCAATTTTTTCCCTTAGGTAATCCTTATCTTATAGCACTTTATGTGAATTGTGATGCATTTTCCTTATAATATCGTTCTTTCTTAGTAGTAATAATGGAAAACAAGGAGTCGAATTCTTATACAGAGATGGTGAAAGAAACTTGATGGAGAGAAGATATGAAGAAAGAGATTGAAGCATTTGAAAATAATGAGACATAGATAGTGGAATACTTACCACTAGGTAAGAGAACTATAAGTAGTAAATGGGTCTATAAGATCAAGTACAATTCAAATAGTACTGTTGAGTAATATAAAACAAGTTTGGTGATTTTTGACAATAATTAAGCTAAGGAATTGACTATAATAGACTTTCACTTTTATAGCAAAGATGTTGACAGTACGTACATTCTTGTCATTAGTAGTGGGAAGGAATGGGAACTTCAATAAATGAATGTTCATAACATATTCTTACATAAAGATTTGGAAGAGGAGGTGTATATGAAAATGTCTTTTAGTTTTGTGAATCAACAATTGAGAAAAGTACGTTAGTTGTTAAAATCAATTTATAGGTTAAGGTAGGCTCTTCGATGTTGGTTTGCTAAGTTGACGAATACTTTGAAACAATATGAATTTTCTCAATCTCATTCTAGTTATTTATGATTTAATTTGTATCAGGACCAAGATCTTGTTTATTGTTCATTCTGATCTTAGTATATGTTGATGATTTTGTTATTGCAAGAAATATTGGTGTTGTAATTTAGAAATTCAAGGGGTATTTGTGTTAGTATTTTTACAAGAAATATTTATAAGTATTGAAGTATTTTTTAGGAGTAAAGGTGGCTAGGAATAAGGATGGTATTTTTCTTTGTTAATATAAATATGCAATGGATATTATTAGTAAAGTCAGATTATTGAGAGCCAAGCCTTGTGGATTTCCTATGGAACATGATCATTGTTTGGCAATGATAGATGGTATGTTATTGATAAATCCAAAAAAATATCAACAGTTGGTAGCAAATTGATTATCTTAACTCTTGCTGGACTTGAGTTGTCTTATATTGTACATATTCTGTCTTAATTTATACACTTAAAGGAAGAATATTGGGAAGCAACCTTACGAATGGTATGCTATTTAAAGGGACGTCCTAGACAAGGAATCTTCCTCTAAGCTTATTCTGATTTATAGTTGATTACGTATTGTGATTCAAATTGGGCAAGTTATTCTTTAACTCAACAATCTCTCACTAGTTATTTTATTTTATTAAGGTTTTTGTCTATTTCCTAAAAGATTAAGAAACAACATACAGTGCTAAGATCATTTGTTCAAACTAAATACAAGTCAATGCCTATGATAGTATGTGAATTGAAATAGTTAAAAGGTTTGCTATTGTCTTTGGGGATTACGCATTCTGGACTTATGAAATTGTACTATGATAATTAAATAGCATTGCATATATCTGCAAATCTGGTGTTTTATAAGTATTCCAGGCATATAAAAATTAATTGTAATTTTATAAGCAATGAGATATACTGTAGAACTATTGAAGCTGCTTATATTCAAAGTTCTAAGAAATTAATAGATATTTTTACCAAAACTTAGGCACATAACAATTTAAATACATTTTGCACAAATTGGACGTGTGAGATCTTCAAGCACCAATTTGAGGGGCTCGTATTGGAATATATATGTAAATATATCAAGTAGTTATTGTTTGCTATTTAAATTGTGTTATATTTAGGAGTTACATTCTCTATTTAAAAGTCTATTTAGGAGCTGAATTGTCCTATTTAATAATTTATTTTTTGGTAGTAGGTGAGTTATTTTTTAAATAAAAGATGTATATATATTTGGCCTTAAGATTGCCAATACTAGACATAAATTTGTCTCAAAATAATTTTCTAATGAAGAAATCTAACTTCCCAAGTTATTAAGAATAATAGAGAGATATATATGTAATTCCTTGGCAAATGCTTGTGTTATTTTTGAGGAGACAACGATGTAAAAGTTATGTGAATACTTAAGAGCTTGGAGAGTTATAAGTGACTAAAATCTTTTTTGTCAACAAAAACAAAGATTTTTAACATTCTATGATTTAAATATATCAAATTAATAAAGGTAATTTGTCAAGAGATATTGATTTTCTTTCCAAAAAATAATTAGAGTTATAAGATTTTGATAACTTTATTTTTAAATTTTATTCATTTATAAACTTGTCTACATTAATACAAAATTGTATCTATTTCATTATCCATAAGATTGGACAATTAAGTATATTGATAAATATATATGAGAAATTTAGATATGATATGTCTATCACTTTAAGATGTTCAAATGAAATTTTATTTTTTATTTTAGGGCAAATTATAAAAAAAATCACGAACTTTAATGAAATTTGCAATTCTAGTCAGAATAAAAAATTTTGGTGATAAAGTACAAGCACTTTCAAAAAGTTGCAAAAATGTTCCGCCGTTTGGACTTTTGTTAATGGAGCTGACGTAACATCCTTGTCAGCAGGCGGTGGGACCTACGGATGCCACATGTCAAGCACAATTAAAGGGTAAATAGAAAAAAAACCATAACTTTGCTCACTTTTGCAATAATAGCCAAAACTTTCAATTTGTCGCAAATTTAGCCAGTCATTAGCCTTTCTATTAACCATGATGATGTGACTGACACGTCAGCAGCAAAAGGTATACGTCATTTACACGTGATATTTATTGTAATTATTTTTTTGCCTCTCTTTTCACTTACTTCTTTTGCTTTTCCCTTGTCTAGGTTTGATCCCTGACTTTGCCTTTATTTGTGTATTTAATTAATATATTTGGTATTTCTTTCTAACCTTATTGAAAAAGTTTAATTAGTTGTTAAATAAATTCAATCTAACAAATATTTTTATTCATGCAACTTATCTTTCCAACTATTTTTCTCATGCCTGTTAAAAAAAAGAACTTAAATAAATAAAATAAGTATTGCATTTCGGACATATAATTCTAAATATCATAATTTTTACCAATTTATTGAATATATCCCAATATTTATATCATTACTTTACAAAAATGTATATTTATGCATTAAACTATAATATTATTAATACCAAAATTTAATATTTATCAAATAGACTTTATCATCCTCCTTAAAACATATATTTTTTTAGATCCTACAATATTTGACACTATATGAACCTATCTTACAATTTTTATGTTCTTCCATACTTCAAATATTTTTAAAAATTAAAAAATAATTCTCTTTTTTGATATTTTCTAAATTTTATCAATAGTTTAGTAAATTATTCTCAAAACATGCACAAATCTTAAAATTAAAATTTTAAGTGTTAAATTTTATTATAATAATAATAATAATAATAATAATAATAATAATAATAATAACAATTAAATTTTATCATTCACTAATATACAAGTAAAGTCCAAAATTTTAATTTTTCAAAAAATAAATAAAAATAAAAATAAAAATAAAATATTTATATATTTAATATTTTGTTAATAATTTAAGATATTCTAAATAATTTATCTTTGTATTTCTATTCTAGTGTTAAATTTGGCAATGTCAATTTATTTTATATTAAATTAAGTCTTTACCATTTTACAATATTAGTAAATATTATACCAACATTAAAAAAATACTAAAGA
>JAOXYD010086296.1:0-25860 GCA_028565735.1 Pinacopodium congolense
TAGATTTTTGTGTTGTCTGTCTTGATTTCTGTGATGTTCTTTATTGATATTTGTGTTTAGAAAATCTGAAAACCAAAGCCGAACCAAACGGGCCCTCAATTTAACCACAACTCACAAGAAAAATTTTATAGTGCATTTAAAAAACGTTTTAAATATCGTACTAATACCAATACCAGATTTATCTTTAAAATTATACTGTACTGATACCGATTAATAGCAGTACTGTTTCAAATAATTTTTTAAAAATATATATTAGTCTCTGAATTTTATAAAATTTATAAAATTGTCCATAAATATATTTGTAATAGAAAATAAGAATTAAATATTTAAACTCAAAAGGTTAAAATACAAAATTTTCTTTTTTTTCAAAAATTTTTTTTTAGTTCCCAATACCGACTGATACTAATCGAAATGACCAGCATTAGCCTGCACCCAAATCCGATACGGAATATGCTATTTTTGTTTTGTTTTTTGACTGGTATAATGTGTACCAATCGGTTCGGAACGGAATTTGAAACGTTGCTTTTAAGACATTAGAATTTTTTTTTTCCTTAACGCTAAATGTAGCATTCTTGCTATTATACTTTTCAATTTTTAGTTCACAATAATTTTTTAATTCAAGTAAACTTAAGTTCTTCAGTTTAATTTTAAATCCTAAATTCATAATTATCTGAAATTATAAATAATCTAAATACATAAAACTTTATAATCAAAATAATTAACTTAATTAAAAGGCAAATGTTTAGTAATGAAAATCACAATTTTTAATGTTGATAAATTCAATAATATATTCAGTCATTTCAACAATCTTAATTGAATAATAAAGATATCAAAAATATCAAAATATAAAGATAAACTATCTAAAATTGGTTCTCTACAGTATTTTATGAAAAGTTAAGCATCAACACCAACCGAAATCTAAAATATTAAAGAATTACTGAATATCTTCTAAAAATATATATATTTAATAAGGAATGAACTGCTAATTCAATAAAAATTAAGTAAAATATACCCATTATATATCATACAGTCTATATAGATAATATAGAAAATATTCTTATAAATAGTATTTTTACTTTTATAACACATCGCATCATAATTATTATCACATTTTATATCACTTATATTATTTGTAATTTATTCTGACCTAATTCTTTAATTTCTATGTTTTCATTCAACTTTTCCTTAATTTAAGGGCCTTACTTAATTTAATAGAGTTATAATCAATAGTCTGCCATTAAATAGATCGTATAAGATACCTCCCAACTCAAAAATACCCTGAGTATTTCCACTCCAAAATATCAAGTCTCATCATAATAAATCATACATGACATTTCTTATCATAGAAGTATCTTAGGTATTTCCACATTGAAATCTAATATAAATCACAAAGATATCTCTACTTTAGGATATTCCAACACGTGTCTAATAATCAACATCAATCTTATCTCATATGTGCATCACGACTATCAAATATACTCTGTCTAGGCAAGCCACTAACTATGCTCTTTTTCTACTTCACTTAATACTTCACAATGTGACTATTATTTTGTCAAGTCAGTATAATATAATTATTATGCAGAGTTATACTCAACACACAATTCTCGTGTACACATTAATTATCTCAATATAATTCCACAATATTCTCATATTTCATGCAAAATTCCATCTTTACTCAATCACACACACAAAATTTAATTATTCAAAATTTTCATAAAATTTCACATAATACAATATTTCCAAGATACACAATTCGCATAAAATCACATTACTCACAAACTTCACAAAAGGCATACGAAAAACATATTCCATCTTCTTAATTCACACCAATTTACAATATTTATTTTTATAAAGCATTTCACATAATATAATATATTTAAATGTTATATTTTGTATAAATTCATATTTTCAAATAAAACATAAAATAGGGTACATTTCAATTAACCCTTACCTGAATTTTGAAAACTCCAAATCTCTATCCATCCCAATCTCGTCTCCCTCCACGTCATCTTCAATACCTATTTAATCTTTATTAGATTAAGTAAAATAAATAATAAACTCTAATTAATTAGATTTTTTACTAACTATTTTCAAAGTTTTCTAAAATTCCCAAAATCCTCTAAAATTAATATATTTCTTATTTAACCTTCCAAAAATTTTAAAATTACTGAACTAGTCCTAAACATTTTCAAACTTCTTTAAAATTACAAATTCACGCAAAGTTTACTCAATTTACAAAATTGCCACTCCACTCAAATTTTTTCTCTCTCTCTCTCTCTCTCTTTCTCTCTCCCTCTCTTTCTCTCTCCCCCCTTCCCCCCATCACTCTCACCTCACACGGCTTTCTCTATCTTCTCCCCTCTTCCTCTCTTTTTTTTTTTTCTTCTTTTCTTCTCCTCTTCTTCTTCTTTAGCTAGCCAACCCTTCTTTTCTCCTCTCTTCCTCTTCTATTCACTTTTCCAACTGACTCCCTCTTTTTCTTCTCACCCAAAATCAATAAATCCCCCTTTCTATAGAAAACCAAAACTAAAATACACTTACCAATTAAAAGCACAACACAAAACTAGAATGGTTTTGAAGAGATCTTAAAGAAAGCTAAAGGAAAAGGAAGACAAACAATGGGAATGTAGCAACTGTCGATCAAGATAGAAGGAAGAAAAAGAAGTTAAATAAACTGATTGTTTTTATTATTAAGTCGGGCCAATTCAAGTGTAATGGATTGGGTCATGTTTAGTGGGTCAAATGAGATGGGTTTTGGGTTTCTTTTCTAGGTTTTACATTAAATTTTATAGCCCTCGGAACATCACCGATTATAATCACTACAGGAATTAACAACCGTGCCGTAACAATTATCTAAGCTAGTATATTAGTACAAGTTGAACATCAAAGTTACATATCCCATTCCCCAGAGAACAACATTTCAAAACCTCAAATGTAAGGAACTAATGGATAGGTGGGGGTTGGTCCATTTCAGTAACTGCCAACTTATGAAAATAATTCATATATATTTACTTAAAGTTATTAATTACCAACCAAAAAACTAGTTTTGGATGAATTAAGTTCCTTGAGAAATTTTGTATAAAAAAAAAAGAATTCAGGACACATGGTGGTTGAGAGGGTTCAATAAGCATAGTATAGAATTGTGATGGGGTATCTTTTTTAATTTTAGGTTTCGAGGACTTACATGGAACTTTTTTTAATAAAGAATATGACATCTTAAATACCTTTTCATAATCAGCAGCTTCTAAATAAGATCACACAATATCAGTTAGCTAAATAGTAGGAAAATTTGAAAGATAAGGCTTGTATATAGCCTTTGATTGTCTTTTAGAGATATTTAACCCAATCCTTTTAAGTTCTTCATGAATTTTTTAAAGCTCCTTTTCCTTTTTAAGGAAGTTTAAGCATACTGGTCATCAACATATTTTCACAAACTAGTATCAAGTTGTGTTACTTGGTGTAATAACTTCTAATGTAACTTTTATATGTGGAAAGAGACCTTATCAGCCTTAATATTAATCTCATAGGTCTGTCGTGACAAATTTTCTAACTTAGAGTCTATTATTTTTAAGGATCTACTTTGACCAATAGCATTTTGGGTTTGCCAATTAAGAACCTATTCAGTAAGAGATACTTGAACATAATTGTCATGAGGAAACATGCCTAGTAGAATGGAGTATAGTTTAGATGTTATCCCGATTACCTTATTGGTTTTCCTCTCTAGAGAAGGAAATTCATCTTCATACAATCTCATCATCATATAGGATGTGGATTCCTATATTTTTTAAGGAATAATTAGGATGATTTGTTCAGGTCGGACCACAGTCTCATCTAATGATAGCCAATGTTCCTTCCCAACTATTTTTGGTAATTCATAGATTTTTGCAAGCTTGAGATTTGGATTCTTAAGACTACTATATAGTCCACAAGGGAGAGTTCTCATTCTCTCAATTACAAAGGTGTAAATAAACATATCGAGGGGCTAGGGAAAAAGAACAAGCATAAAGAGTAGTAAATAGCTAGAGTTACTACATAACTATCTAAGAAATAAAATCTTCAAGATGAATAAGAGTACAGTAAAAAGTCTGAATATCAAAATAATGAGGATTAAGTTAGGATTCAGATGAAGTGAGAAGGGGATGCAAGAAGTACAAGAGACTTCTTTTTGCGAGAGCAGCTATATCATTAAGGCTCTCTTCTTTTTTTTGTTAATAGGAGGATAAGTTTTCTTAATTATGGTCGTTGTAGGGGGATCTATCATTATGAGGACTAGGGAATTGCCTTGATAAAACTAAGGAGATTGACATTTTTTAAAAGGTGGAGAGAGGTAATCCACAATGATATTGTAATGCCCTTTAATGTGTTGAACTATAAATTTATAGTAAGAAAATCAATCTTTTCAACTAAATAATTAACTATCGAGTGAATCTATTTTTTATGGTCTAAAATCTTTATGAAATTTTTTTTCCATTTTTATAATAAAGTGGTGAGGGTTGAGATGAAAGCTAAACTTTTCTATATCTCTCTTTAATACTAGCAATTTTTTTATAGGTTGCATAATAGTTCTTTTTAGAGTCCTTAAACTATCCATTGACATGTCTACAATGGTATCAGTTGTCGTCTACCTCTTCAATTACTACTACATCCCCATTGTCTTCACCAGTGTCTATCTAAAGAATCTTTTTTCTTTGTTAGAAATTTATAAACGAAGTAGATGGTGACTCACCTTCTTTAAATATTAAACTACCTTTAACCGGTTAGTGCTCCATACTAGAAGATTCTTTTTTAGTAGCTTTGGTTGCTAGCTTTTATGATTAGACGCATATAGGATGAAGTCATGAATGTTATTAATAATCCTTAAGAATCGCTGAATCTGCTTTATGGTGAGATTCTTATTAGCCCTAAATGGTACCTAAGAGGGGGGTAAATTAGGTTCTAAGAAAATTTTAAGTAAAAACACAACAATAAAATCAACTATAATTTGCGGAAGCTAAATAAATAATTACGAAACAAATCAGAAACAAAACACTTGTAATTATTGAAAGTAAGATAAGAAATACAAACGTAAAATTGAATACAACTTACAAATCTTTTTAGGCTCAAGAATAACCCACTACTTTTTTAGGCTCAATAATAACATTTCTTCCTTTTTCTAAAGTTAAAGAATAACCTATCAACTTCCTTTTATAAGTTCAAGAATAATCTCTCTTCCTTTTTCTAAGCTCAAGAATAACCTTACATATTCTTTCAAGGTTTAAGAATAACCTCAAGATTCAAACACACTAATAAGCTCACAATAAAAATTAAACCCAAATATGAACTTGTACAAGCTCACAATAAAAATTAAACCCAAATATGAACTTGTACACACTTGTATTACTTCTCTTTCACTTGTCTTTCTCTGTCACTCAATGTCTTTTTCATTAGACTTGCATAATCCCTATTTATAGTGTAACCCAAGATTAATCTATCTATTGTAATGTTTATCTTACAATTAATTCTTTTGTACCATTGGACAAATGTTATGACCTTTGTGTAAATCTTTTATCCATTGAGAAATATAACAGTTGTGAATAATCTGCTCTGAAATCTTCTTTTTTTGATCGATCGATGGACATATTCGATTGACTGATCTTCGTAATTTTACTTCATTTGGTCAACCGATAGCTTCATTTGGTCGACTGATACTAGTTCGATCAATCTATCTTCGTATTCAGTCAACTGATCTCCTCAACACATTCGTTCGATCGACCAATCTTCCTTCAATCGGCTGATGTTCCCTTTAGCACTAGTGTTCGATTGATCGATCTTTATTTGATCGTCCAATCTTCCCTTTATTTGGAAATCAATGTTTTCTTATTCAAATGCTCCAATTAACCTATCCTTATACACATTTAAACAAAAATATTAATAATAAAGATGTTTTTTCATCATCAAAATAAAGTGGAATCTCTTTTAGTTCAATAATCTCCCTATTTTTTATTATAACAAAACTATGTGATATTAGAAGCATGTAACATATAAATCAAACCACTCAAGCATGCAAACATCACAAAACTTGCTACTCTTTTTTAATATCACTTCTATCATTCTCCCCCTTTCTGTAATTATAAAAAGTATACAACTAATTACAAAAAGGTATAAAACTTAAATATGAATATAAAATTAGTCAAAAATACATATAACATCTACCATTCTCCCCTTTATATAAAGATTTGATACTAATAAGTACGGAGCATATAAACAGGATACGTTAATCCTCTTCTAAACATATATTTCAAATCAATTGCCTCCTTAATAAACCATGCCATGATATCCTTCAAAATATAATAACATACATATTCAAAAGATAGACAAAGACAACCAAATCTCATTAAAAAGTTCTACAATCAAATAGTCATCAATATAGATATCAAATGTTGTTAAAAGATGATACCAATTGTTGTTGAAAAAGTGATTAAATTGAAAAATCGCACACTTGAAACCAAATATACCGAAAATGAGATATGTCTATACCAATTGTTAAAAAATAAAATATCAAATACTAGAGGACAAAAAATTGATGCCAATTGTTGAAAAATAAAAACTTGATACCAATTAGTCTTGTCTTTTGAAAAACATTTTACAAGGTAAAATACCACTTAAAGTTACTTCATACTTGACACTAATTGTTAAGAATATCTTAAGAATCTCACAAATCAAAAACTCTATCAATGACTCCCCCTAAATTCATGCAATCTAGTTTTTCAATAAATCAAACTTTCAATGCAACATATAAAAATGTATGAGAAGGATCATATCAATTCATTTAACCATAAATGCATTCATGTTTGACTTTAAAAAGCTAATGGAGGAAGTTATCGAAATTATACTCAGTTATACAATTTAGATGGAGTTCCATGCTCGCCCCTCAACATATGAATAATACTTTCAAATATCATAAGCTTTTTCTAAAGGTTGAAAATCATGTCTAAGTGATCACAAAATGCGTGAAATCAAAATTTAAAACTTTATGATTCTTGAAACTTTTTCTACCAAAACATTTCAACTTTTCAATCAATTTTGGAAAAAAAAAACTAATGTCCTTTCAAAATTATTTTCTTAAGCTAATGTGTGGAGGTAAACATCAAACCTTTTTAATATATAATTTTGTAAAATAAAATCATCAAAACTTTCAAGCTCCCCTTAATAAAACAGTCTCTTTAAATAATATGCAGTTGCAAAATTTTCAAACTATATGAGAGGAATCAAAACTTTCAATTAATATAATTATCAAAAATATTCTCAAAGGCTTCAAAACATGCTTACAAGTGTAAAATTAAATCATATAATCCATTAAGCATTTAAGCATCCAATAATCAAATTAAAGCATTTATTAAGTTATAAATTTCAATTTTCCTAAACATGCAAAAGATAATCATATAAGAATGTCATTTAAAATTTCTTTAACTAATTAACACATACGCAATGAAAGCAAGAGATAAAAAAAAATTCAAACATTTTTATTCATGATTTATAATGCAAGACATGATAGGATTTGAGAATGTTCAATACAAAAGTATCAATACAATAAAGTATATCTAAAGTTATCTAGAGCAATTTTAATCTTTCAACATCTAAATGCAAATATCATACAAGATTAAGAAAAAGAAATATGCTTGCTGAAGGACACTCACAAATTAGATAAAGCAGCAACGAGGATGAAAGCATGAAAAATAAAATTAAAAGCATATCATGAAAATTGGGAATGCGAAACAGACTATCGGTCGATCGAATTGGTCTTATTAGTCGATCAATAGAAGGTAGGTCAACTGATATTCGTTGTTTGATCAATCAAACATACACTCTGTCAAAAAACATAAAAATCCCAATTAAAATTTTATTTTCAATATTCAGAAGTTCGATAGTTCAGTCTACTGAATAGCTCATATCGGTCGATCGATATACCTGTAAAAATACATTCAGTCAGCCAAATTAATACTATCAGTTGACCGATAATACACAAACATACATCAAACACATTTTCAAGAATTAAATTACTCCATTTATAATCTAAGTCACAATTAATCAAAATATCAATTAATAAAACTTAAATAAATTTTATTTTAAAAAATTCACTTATTTAATCACACATTAAAAATATCACATTATATTTAAAATGAAGAACTATACAAATTTAAGGTGAAGGTGTACCTTCCTTTTTATAATTTATCATCAACTTTACTATTTGTAGCTTTACATCCTTAGTTCAACAATGTTGATGATTTCCTTTTATTTCTTAAAGGTACCTACAAAACAAATATTTAACGGATTTTTGGTACCCATATCATCTTGAGTCTTTGATAGTTAGTTTTATATATTTCTTGCCTATTCGATAAACCATTCACATTTAAATGATTAAATCAATATTTTTGAACATGTTTAAAACGCCCACAAAAATAACAGGATAATAGAGCATGTAATTTATGAGTATGTCCTAGTTTAGATCCATTAAAACTCCTAATTGTATCATATGAATAAGGTCTCTATTGATTGTAAAACAAACTACTAGTTTTACGCTGAAAATTGCAAGTATATAGGTCATACTTATAGTGAAAAGCAGATATCGATCCCATAAGGATTGTAGTTAGTCACCACTTAATTTAGGTTAAACTTTACTTAAGAAACCAATTTAAGCAAATAAAATAAAAATAAATAATTAAAATGAAAACAAATTGGAAGTAAAAACAAGTAACACAACCAATCGTCAACACTACAAACTAAAATTCGGAGAAAATTAAGATTCAAGAATAGGACTTGTTGTTATCCGTATTTATTTCCCTTTGGTTTAATTGGTCTAATTTATATTTATTCCAAGATTTCCTAATATTTTAGCTACCCTCTCTCAAGGTGAAACTAAATATCACTAGTTAAATAAATTAGGATTAACTTTGGGATCTCTCGATATGTAAAGTATTTCCTAAATATTCAACTAGATATAAAGCTATCATATAGGCAGTATATCAATTTATTGAAATATCTTCCTAATAAATTAATAACTTGTTGTTTATAGGTCTATTAAACACCAATTCTCATTGTACATTTAACATAGATTACCCAACTCTCTCTCTTGATTTGTTGTAGGGTTTAAACTTAATAGATAACACAAAATTTCATACCATTAAATTAAAAACCAAAGGTTCACAAATAATTCAAACAAAAAATTATAAAATATTTTAGCCACTTATAATAGAAATAAGTTTAATTATATTCATATTCTCTAAAATATAAAACATAATAAAAATAAAAATAAAAAATAAAGATAAAGTAAATCTAAAAAAATAATGGAGTTTGAAGCTTGAATCTTCAACTTGATGCTTGTGTTTTGGCTTGGAGAGGAAAACTATGTGCTTTTCTTTTTGTGCGGCACTCTCTCCTCTCTTATTCTTTGGTGTGGCCACGCGTCTCTTTCTCCAACCGAATGCTCCTCTCCTGGTGCTGTGCTGAGTCTTCCTCTTCTTTTTGGAGCTGTCGACTTTGCTTTTGTGTGTGGCTACTCAATTTTTTTTTTTTTTGTGTGCCAAAAACTGCTCCTGTCCATGGCTAGGGCTGTGTTTTGTTTTTAATTTGTAGTCCTATGCCGTGCATTTTGTTGTTAATTTGCAGCTCCTGCAAATGGGTTGACTCCTGCATTTTTGTCTTGGAGCTCTCTCCAGCAGCCTGGGTCCATGGTGTTCTCTTCAGTGAGTTTGGTCTTAGCCCATGCGAAATTGGACTTGATCTTACCAATACGGGTTTGCTCCTTACCTCCAATGGCTTGGACTTCATGAAAGGTGAGTTAAATATCGCACCCAAGGGAGCTCTCTTGCCAATAATCAACAATCAACAATAACAAAGCATTTAACTTGCAATTCATACCTTATTTTACATGAATTTCCTAGTTTTGCAAGCTTCATTCCTTAACTCTTTATGCTTCATTCTTTACCCTTCATTCATCTTTCATTCGAATTTTATGCTTCTTTTTTCCCTTTTTGCTTTTTCAATTTACTTCCACCCAACTTCAATTTTCAATTTTAATTTACCCTACATAATAATAAATACATCAATAAGATTTAATTCTAACTCATAATCAACAATAGAAGAATAAAACATAAAATATAAATAAAAAACACTTAAATGATCAAAACTTACTCCAAACTAATATCAAACACAAATAAAACAATAATGAAGATCATATTAATAAAAAAATACACAAAAATAAGTCTTAAAATAAAACAATATCAACCTATTATGCAAGAAACACACACCAAACACTTAGAAAAACCTATACTAATGCACAATTATCAGTCTCATATTGTTCTTATATGCATTTCTAGATGTAAAGATTCTTCTTTGATGAAAATCTTGTCTAGAATATGCATGAGACCTATTTAAAGACATATGATGAGTATGATAAACATTTTTAGAAACATTCATATATGCATAAGTTGCATATGTAGTAGGAAGCTTATATGCATCATTTTGGTGATGCGTATTAACAAAGAAATTATGTCTCATGCACATTCACATTCTTTATATATGATGGTCTTGATGTATACAAAAATGCATGATGACTCTTTCTATGATGGGAGCTAGATGATGAAAGCATAGAAACATTTTTAATAGATGGCCTATGTTTTTCTTCTTCTAAGTTCTTACCTTTATCAAATTTAGTCATGCTAGAGGAAGGACCATTATTATTTACATAACCTAAACCATATCTATCATTTATAACATTTTGACCATTCAACATGTTTTTTAATTTCTCATTCCCTTTAATGAATTTAGCAAGTGAATCCTTAAGGGAATCTATCTCCATTCTAAGATATGCATTTTCTTTTACTAGATTGTCATAAACAACATTACATTTTGATTTCAATTGTTCCTTCAATAAACTATTTTCTTCTACCAATTTTTGCATCTTATAAATGATATCATTCTTTAATTCAACTTATTTCCTAAGTGTTTCATTTTCTAATTTACAACCATCAAGCAATTTCGAGGTTTCAATGTACTTATCATACAATTTCTTTTTCCTCTTTGTTAATTCTTCTATGTGCTCTAATGTTTCTTCATAAGTGTATTTTATATCACATTCATCATTATTATCATAGGATTTAGAACATGACGGTACATCATTATAGGATGTTGTGGAAGTAGGTACTTCATCATCCACGAAGCATAGGAAAGCTACGTCTTTGTGTTCGCTTTCGTCTTCCTTGTCTTGATAGATTTCCTCTAATGCATGCCATACTTCTTGAGCACTTTCACACCATGTGACTTTTTCAAATATCTCTATACTTAAGGCACAATATAAAATATTTAAGAATTTATAATTAAATGAAATAATATTTTTAATTTCATCTAATTATAATACTTTTTTTATTGTTAGACTTTCTATAAGCTTGACGGTATATAAGGATCATTTTCTATGATTTTGCAATATTCTTTTTCTAAGTTTACACAGTAATTTTTCATTATAATTTTTCAATCTCTAAAGTTGTTTTCATTAAACAAAGGAGGAATATCTAAACTAAGTGTTATATATCTTTATTCATTAATTCGTTAACCAATATGAGACCTACGCTCTGATACTAATTGTTAGTCCTAAATGAAACCTAAAAGAGGGTGAATTAGGTTTTAAGAAAATTTTAATTAAAAACACAAGAATAAAATCAATTATAATTTACAGAAGTTGAATAAATAATTATGAAACCAATAAGAAACAAAAACACTTGTAATTATTGAAAGTAAGATAAGAAATACAAACGCAAAATTGAATACAACTTACAAATCCTTTTAGGCTCAAGAATAACCCACTACTCCTTTTTAAGGTTCAAAAATAACATTTCTTCCTTTTTCTAAGGCTCAAGAATAACCTATCAACTCCTTTTTATAGGTTTAAGAATAACCTCTCTTCCTTTTTTTAAGCTCAAGAATAACATTACAGAATTCTTTTATGACTCAAGAATAACCTCAAGAATCAAACCCACTAATAAGCTCACAATAAAAATTAAACTCAAATATGAACTTGTACACACTTATATTACTTTTCTTTCACTTGTCTTTCTCTGTCACTCAAAGTCTTTTTCATTAGACTTGATAATCCCTATTTATAGTGTAACCCGAGATTAATCTATCCGTTGCAATGTTCATTTTACAATTAATTCTTTCCGACTGTTGGACATATGTTATGACCATTGTGTAAATCTTTTATCCGTTGAGCAATATGGTCGTTGCGTATAATCTGCTCCGAAATCTTCTTTGGTTAATCGATCAATGAATGTATTCGATCGACCGATATTCGTAATTTTACTTCATTCAATCGACTGGTAGTTTCATTCGGTTAACCAATACTAGTTCGGTTAGCCGATCTTCGTATACAATTAGCTGATTTCCTCAACACGTTCGTTCTATCGATCGATCTCCATGATTCAGTCGGCCGATGTTCCCTTTAGCACTGGAGTTTAGTCTTTCGATCGACCGATCTTCTCTTTATTTGGAAATCAATGTTTTCTTACTCAAATGCTCCATTCAACCTATCCTTATACACACTTAAACAAAAATGTTAATAACAAAGATGTTTTGTCATCATCAAAATAAGGTGGAACCTCTTTTGTTTTAACAATTCTCATATGAAAAATTAAGTAACTCATTAGCTATGTATAGGTCAAGCTGATAGAAATCATCATGAAATGTCATATCCAAAAAATCTATCTAGGCCGAACATATTTGGATTTTACGAGTTGAAAGAATGATATATTTTCCTATAATCTCCAAGAACTGGTGCAATAGAGCTTGATGCTCTTATTGTGTTTGAGAGACAAATTATCATCTATATAGACAAAAATACTTCTTAGAATGGGCACATAGATTCTTGTCATAACCCTTTGAAATAAAGAGGATGTCACTTTGAATCTAAAAGGCATGACCATCTATTGATATTAAAAATTTAAGTATATAGAAAGCAGTTTTATATCAGTCTACTGGATCAATATCCAATTGTTAAAATCTAGCCTTTAATTCATACGTGGAGAAAATCTTTGCTTCCTTTAGAAATAAGGCTTGAGAATTGATTTTTGTCAAAGGAAACTTGTTGTCTTGTAGAAAAATATTAAGGGGCTTATAGTTAATGGCAAATCTCTTTTTTCTTCAAGTTTGTCAGCACGTTTTTCAACTTAAAATGCTTGACAACTCAATTAGGCCTTGTTTGAGTAACATAACACATTCTTCTTGGGTTAGTTTCAAGTCATCTGGATTCATACTCAAATGAGTAGTCTTTGTTCGATTGATACCTTGATTTTTCTTAAAAGGCCATTGTTCAAAAAATTCTAATATATTTAAGATGATTAAATTGATCATGACTCTTTGGACAATATCTCAAAAACTTATTTTGAATGTCCTTATACTTAGAAGGAGCATTATGAAGTTTAAACGTGTTCTTGATGTCTGTATAGGTACTAAAATGCTGCTTATATTTGATTCCTATAGGAGGAATTTGTAGCCTTTCATCTTTGCAATAGACAACCATACTTATGAGAATATTTAAACTAAGAAGATAACTATCAAGAAACTTTGTCCAAACAATATAGTCTAGAAAGAATGTTATCCCCACCTTATGCTTTATAATAAGGTTAGCTTGGAATGAATTACCAATAGCCGTTGTAAAATACTCTTCATGTGGTTTTCATGTTTTTGGAAATAAATTGTTAGGTTTCGTAATGCTTCTGCATTAATTTGTGTTCATGTATCCAATAGCATAAATATGCCGATTATATTTGCTTAGCAATAATTAAAATTGCACATAAGATTGATTAACTGGAGATGATTTAGGCTCCATCTTCCAACATGATTCTTTAATCATATAGATGGATTCATCATTTTCGTCTTTAATAGAAGATGTAGCACCTGTTTGGTTGGGCTTTTGGGAAGCTAATAAGTACTTTTTTCTATCACAAAAGCTTTTTTGTTAAAAAGTAGGTGTTTGGTCGTATAATTAAAAATCACTTCTTTAATATATATGACTTTTTTTGCAGCTAAAATACAGTTTTTTAATAAGCTTAAATTTGGAGCTTTTCAAAAAAGCCTTTGAAATGGCTTTTTCAATTAGATGTTTCAGAGCAATTAATGACAATTAATGACAATATTTTTTAGTCTTTTTTGTCCTTATATTTTTAACATAATGCCTGTAATATCCCCATATTCACATATCTCAATAATAAATTATGCATTTAACATATCAAATTATTTTAACTAAATTATTTTGAGTTTTATATTTATGATTTTAACTAAATTATTTTTATATTTATATTTATATAATATTATTTTTATATTTTTTATATGTTTAATATTTATTTTTATATTAAGTTTACTTATCTTATAATCTATATAAAAGATTTGATTAGATATATTTTTATTTTTGTTTCATATGGTTTAAAATTATATAATAATTAATATATAGTGCTTTTCATATTGTTTAATATACTTTAAATAATTTTTATATATGTACATAATTTTTATTATAAAATAAAATATAATTAAAATCAAAAGTGCTTTTTATTTGTATGTTACCAAACAATCTACTATATGAAGCTCTTTTTAAAAAGCTCTTTTTTAAGTGACAGTCAAACAGTCAACTGTCTTCTTAAAAAAGCTCTACTCAGAAAAGATCTACAGAAAAAAGCTCTACTGGTATAAGCCCATCCAAACATGCACTAAGTAAGATTAAATGATATATCCCTCCCCCACACTTAAATTTAACATTATTCCTAATATTCATAAATTAAACTAAAACATAAAATATAAGAGAAGGGAAAAGAGTATACCTGCATAAAGATGTGATTGTAAAATCACTCCATTGATGTGAATTATAGTCATTTGAAAATTAAGGATAAAAGATAAAAGCATCGAAGATAGAATAACAAACATAAAACTAAAAACAAACACACCAAAACACACTAAAAGAAAATACACCTAAAGCATGCAAAAAGCACATTAATTTTATTTAAAGCACACTATTTTACTTTTACAGTTGGATTGCCTCCCAACAGACGCTTTTCTTAAGGTCTTTTAGCTGGACCCTAGGGTTATAGAATTTTCAATCTCTTCCTAAGTCTACCACCCACCTTCACGTCCTCATTTTTTGAATAATAAAATTCCATTGGTTTAACGGTTCCTATGTCACTCAAAGGAGGTTAGGATTCACAAATTTTACCCTAGAAGCAATAAAAAATAATATCTAGGTTGAAATACCTAAAAAATTAATGCTCACAAAAGCTTCCTAAAAGTCTTGAACTAACTCATTTTCAACAACCTCACCTTGAAGTGTAACTTGAACAACCTCTAAATATGTTTCAACTAAAACTAAGGTAGGCTCATCAATAATGCTTTCGGGCTTACTTGACTCTATATGATCATTCCACTAATTGATTCTAAATTTTGATCCATGGTTCTTTAATCATGCTCAAAATGAGAAGGATTATTTAAATGTGAATTGAATGGAGTCTTTTTAAGCAAAAAAATAATCAGGATAATCGATCCAATCATTATTAAAAGTGTCATCTAACCTCTCAGAATACTGTTGACTAGAAAATGATGAAGTTTGCTCAAAATAAGATTGATCAAGCCATGAATAATCAGGGTAATCATTGGAATCAAAGGCATAGATATCATAGAAATACCCATATTGACCTATCTAGTGTAAGCTCTCAACTTCAAGCTCATACCATTGGTCATTAAACTAATGGTCATATTACCACCACATCTTCTTGATGACTAAACGAAGTCACCAAAGGACAACTTACCACAAAAACATAAACAAAGATAAAACAAATAAAAAACAGAAAACTCTAATCTAAACATAAAAAAAACACTAAAAATAAGTAAAATAATACATGAAACAAATTAAATCCTAGAGTAATTGATGCTAATATATTCCTAATATTACAAGTACACTTTCCTGGTAACACCTCTAAAAACTTGTTTTCAATTAATCATACATAAAATAAGTTTAAATAATTTTATCTTTTGACACTCTAATCACAATTAATTTAAGAACAACCTTTTGGCAAGTACACCGGTCGCAATAAGTAATATAGTAAAGTATATTTAAGACTTAGAATTTCGGTCTCATAAGAAAGTGTGTATGTAAGTATTAAGTTAATTAGATTACATATATCTAGAGAATACCAAATTACACATTAAGAAATCAAATAAAATTACAAAACTAATTCTAGAAAACCTAGAAAGCTTCTAATCAATTGTAAAGGAGTTTAAGGTTGCTTTTTCTAAATGATAGGGATGAATGTTGTTATGTTTTTATATGTTTTTTGAATTTGATTCATCCCTATTTTTGATATAAAAGAGCTCAATTTGTGTTATAATGTGTTTAATTATAGGTTCAATCTTCTAGCATAAATTCTAGATCAAAGCACTAAGTTTTAAAATTGGACAAACATTGGAATCATAAGAGGTGTGAAATAAATTTTAAGACATCTGGTAAGATAACTACTTTAGGACCTAATTTACCTCGGTTTACTGGATAAAATGGTTGTTGCTTATGTTCATCTGTTTAACTATTTACTATAGTAAAACATTCCAGAAATACTTCAGAGGTGATTTTGACTATTTCTTGCTTAAATGCTTTGGTTGGGACAGAGTTGATTATATCCATGTTTACTTTCTTACCGAGCGTCTTCATTGAAGATGTGATACTTGGTTGGTTGAGGATTTCTTTGTAATTTGGTCTAAAGCAAATTGTTGTTTGTTGACTTTTGTAATTATTAAGGGCTTTTTAGCTTTTATGAAGTGTTTGACTATGTCCAATAATATATTAGGAAGCTTGATCCCATTGGGTATACAAGCCTTGATTTGGACCAGTAAAAATAACATAATACTTTTCAGTACTTGGTGCTGAAGAAGAAGAACTGGGTATGGAAATGTTTAGATCGATTGGTTTAAGAAGTGATGTTTGGGCTGGTTCTAATTGATGGGTTTTTTCTGGGAGTTGGTTTTTAAGAATAGTAATGGCTTGTTCAAGTTGGCTTACTTCACGCTACATTGCTGAAAGATATTTTTGGGTTTTTTGGATTTCTTCATGTTGTTTGGCTACTTTTGCTTTGAGTTCTTAGATATTATTCATAAAGGTTTCCATTCTCAAGTAAGAGTATCTGCAAGAAAATTGTTAGCAGATTTAATATATTTAATAGTATAATTATACTAATGTAATTCAAGTTGCCACCTGATTAGGCGACCCTGATTATAATTACTATGAATATTATATCTTGAAAATCCACATAAATATTGAGAGTCAGTTTGTACTTCAAAATGCACAGGTAATAAATCTACTTTCCATTTTCTCAAAGTTTTAAAAAATTTTAATGTTTCTTTTTCATGTATTGGATACTTAAGCTAAGTAGCTTTAAAAGTTTCATTGATATATTTGCAAATTTTATAACAGAAGTGTTCTTTTGTGGAAGCTGTATATTTACAAAATGCATACTTGTAGACTCTTTCACTAAGAGTGAATTACTTGTAGGCTCTTCAACGGAGGGTGAGTTACTTGTAGGCTCTTCAGAGAAGAGTGAGGTACTTATAGGCTCTTTAGCAAAGAGTGAGGTACTTGTAGGCTCTTCAGCGAAGAGTGAGTTACTTGTAAGCTCTTCAGCGAAGAGTGAGGTACTTGTAGGCTCTTTACTAAGGAGTTGATTACTTAGCTGAGAGTTATTGTGAGACGATTTTACCAAAAGACATCCTGCCCTTATATCATTACTTGCATCAGTTTGAATAATTAACAGATCTTGAGGAGTGTAGTTATATAAAATAGGTAATGAGGTACAAAGATCTTTTTAATTTCTGAATAGATTTAGAATCGGATTGGTCTAAGACCATTGTTTTTTAGTACTACATTTTAATTGTAATTGCTTTCATTCTTTTGCAAGATCTTTAAGGAAACCTTGATCAGAGATATAATTTAATAATCAAAGAAATTTTTGTATTTCAGTAACAGACTTGAGATAATTAGGAAAGAGTTGTAAAATTTCAAGAATACTGGGTTGTAGTGTTAAATAACCATTTGTGAATTGTATACCTAGAAATTCAATATTTTGTTGTGCCAATTTTATTTTCTTCTTACTTAAAATGAGACTGCGTTCTTTGCATCGATGTAATACTTAATTTACTTTAGAATAATGATTAGCTTTATCTTTATTTGAAAAGATAATAATATCATCAATATATGCTAAAGAGAATTCATCAAGAGTACTTAGATTATTATCCATAAATCGTTGATAGATACCTGGGGCTTGTTTTAAACCAAAAGATAAGACATTCTATTGATAATTTTTTTGAGGTGGACAAGAAAATGTAGTTAATGGTTTTGTATTTTCATGTAATCTAAGTTGCTAATAACTAGATTTTGCATTTAGTGTTGTAAACTAGTTATGTCTTTTTAATTTTGTAATAATATAGTCTTTTTGAGGTAATTTATAGGCATCTCCAATAGTCGCCTTGTTCACGTCTTTATAATTAATGACCATTCTTCGTTTTCTTCATTTTTGCTCACTATGATTATTAACATAAAAAACAGGAGCGGAGTGCTTACTTTTACTCGGAGAGATAAGTTACTTTTTTAGAAGATCTTGACATTCTTGAGTAAATTCTTATACATCTATTTGTGTATAAGGTATATTGTTTTTGACATTTACTTCTTGGGTAGGATTTTTAAGTTTGATTTCAATGAGTTCTATGTCTGTATTTTTGCTTTTATCTAAAGGGTTTTCACTACAAACTTGATCTATTAATTGTTCAATATCGGTTTGATAAGATCTAATGTTTGTAAGATGAAAAGATAATTGAATATGTAATTCTTGTAATTTAGTAGAAATTAATTGTAACTTTTTATAATAGGTATGATGATAAATTGAAAATTTTAAGATAACTAATTTTTGTTTAAGTTTTGGTATTTCTGGTGTTCGAAGCGTAATATAAGTTGGATATTGACTAAATGGATAATATAATTTAAAAACATTTTTTCCTAAAATAAGATGCATTCCTGAAGTTTGTTGATAAATAGAAGGAATAATAAAAGTATAATTTTCAATAATAATATAATTATTATAACTAACATACCAGATGTGTTGTATAGATCCATCAGCTATTTTATTTTGTAACGGTTTATTTAATTTATTCCAATTATTTAATGTATATTTTTCGGTGAGACATATAGTCTCACTGGTATCTATGTAAGCATTTAATTGTTTATTTTAAATTTTCACTTGAATAAATATAGTGTTGGAATTTAGCTGAACTGCTAGATTAGGTTTCATCCTTGAATTGAGATTGATAAATATAAATAGAGTTAATGGTTGAATCTGTTTCATAATCAAATTCTATAGGTTCTAAATGTTTTTCTTGTGCAGATTGCAAGATATATAATTTGTTTTGATGTTGATTTTGTTTTCGGTTAAGGCATTCTTTAGCATAATGACCTACTTCTTTACATAACCAACATTTACAATTTTTCTTTCCTTATGGACAATATTTAGGATTTCCTTTGTCTTTTGAATTAGGTCTAAATTTCTTTGGATTGTATTTTCTATACGACTTACGTTTAAAAAACCGTTTATAAGGTTTACATGTTTTCTTAGAAAATTTATGTGGGTATTTTTGCTATTTATATCTGGGGTTATAGTGGTATTTTCTTTTATATTTTGATTTTCTTGAATACTTATGTCTAGAAAGGGGCTGACAACCATATTATTGTGGTACTTCAGAATTTTTTGAACAGTATAATCTAAGTTGTTTATGTTTTAATGTTTTTGTAATGTAGTTGCTAAACATTGTTTAGTTAAGATTTCTCGGATTATTGTGATGGAACCGCCTAGATTACCTTGAATAATTCTTTCTTTTACTTTTTGGTCTAAAGTTTTTTAAACTAATTCATTTAAGGGATAAGGAAGTTTTTGAATAAAGATGTTAACATATAAGATTTGGTTAATTATAAGTAATTTATAGAAATATTTTTTGAATTCACATATAAATTCATCTAAGTAACATAAATCACATATTTTCATGTTATTGATATGCCAGTATGCTCGTTTATATTTGTCTTCTCTAATTAGAGATGCTTGTTTCATATAATCTCATCCAAATAATTCACGATGTATTTCTTTTACTAGAAAATTAAAGGCATTATTAAGTGTTAGTGCTTCTTTAAATCCTGGAATTCCTTTTAATCTATCTTCATGATCTAATAGCCATGTAAATACTATTCCATTTGTTCTGTATACTATAAAGTTGAAAAAGGTATTGATGTCCATATTTTCAAATGTTTTGTCTAATTGAATTAATAGAGATATTTGATTTGCTTAATCAATAATTACTTCTTCTAGATTTATAATACAATCAATATCTAAAATTACATTAGATGTGGTTGTTAATAATTTTGGAGTATATTCAGAAGGGTTTTTTATTTTTGAATCTTTTCGGTAATATCCGTATCTGTTTAGATTTGAATATTCATTATGAAAAGTAGGTTAATATTCCCATTCATACTAATATTTTTTATTTCTATTTCGTTTATATCTATGACTAGGTTCTGGCGAATCTGGATTAGGAGATCTAGAAGTCATAAGAGAAACATTAGTTTTTATATGTTTATTTTTTGGTTCAGGAGGAGCTGAAGGGAGATTATCTGTGTAAACTTAATTATCATCAGATTCATAACTATAGATAACTTCATCATTATGTGTAATAGGATGTAAAAGTTAGGGTTCTTGTACATGTAGATTTTGAAATAATGAAGTAATTTCTCTTAATTGGTCCTTTATAGATGTTCCTAATTCTTCCATGGTTTTTCAATAACAATTTTTTATTTTTCTGATTGTTCTTTTCTCTCTTTTGTACTAGTAGAATTTAATATTAAAGATCATTGAGTTAATTGTTGTTGAACACTTAATAAGACATCAGTTTTATCTACTGTATATTCGTCAATATAAGAATGGATAATTTTGAGTTTTTCAAAGGCTTTATCATGAGTTTGGTAAACTATAGCATATAATTTTTTCAAGATTTTGATCAATAAGATTGACTTTAGTTATTAGTAAATCTAATTGTTCAGTAACAGTGTTTCGTTTTTCTAATCTTTGTAATTGCGCATCAAATTGTTCTAATTTGGTTACTAAATAATCTAATTTTTCATTGATATTCATTTTATTCATTATTGGCTAGCTCTAATACCATTTCGGCTACGGGGGATCTTTTTTACGAAAGGTTCACAAAATGTTCTCAAAATTTTTAAGAGTATAGTTTAGTGGTAAATGATGATTTATGTTGTAATGCTAAGAATGTTGATCATAAAAACAATTGATTAATCTAGATAGTTCAAATATTTGTTCTTTTAATTTCTAGTATTTTGTTCTTACATTATATTTTTTTGAATAATTGTTGTATTTTAAAACCAGTAGTTAGTTTTAGATCATATTGAAATTTTTGTTGTTCTAAATATTCGAGTTGTTGTTCATATATAATAATTGTTTCTCTTGAATTTTGGCATTGATAACAATTAGAAATAAACATAGAAGCTAATTAAAATCTATTAATCATTCTCCTAATTGATGTTTAATTGGGAACGATAGTTTTTCTAAATTTTTGACGTGTTGTTTTAATTTTTGTACTTCAGATTTTGTAGCTGAGATTTGATTAAAAGATCTAATAGAATCTGGTCTTTCTATTTTAAATGAATATGATTGTTGTGATGATTTTTTGTGTTGGCTTGTTTCTTCGATTTCATAAAATGATTTGTGAGGAAGTGTTAACAGATTATGCATAAAAGGGTGTTGTATAGAAGGTATTTCAGTAATTTGAGGTATTTTATGTGTTCTTAATTTAATAATATTTGAAAATAATTGATCTATATAAATACGATATGTATTTTTAAATTCGTTACTATGATGAGAATTTGTTAAAGCATAACTAATACTATAAATAATTGAGAAAGGATAATGTCCAGGTTTCATGAGATTTGATTTATAAAATTTATAAGCGATAGTGATAGCTTTGTTTAATTCATGTGATTGTAATGGGAGATTTAATTTTAAACGTGTATTAAACTTAATTTTGATGTATGCTAGATTACTATTCATAATTGCAATAATTTGATTATTTTGATTTTGCATTCTTTCGTCTAAAATTGCTAATCTAATGGGTGAGTTAATTCCATCTTGATATGTTGATTGTATTAAAATTTAAATAGTTTATAGATGGATATATCCCATTTTATGGCGATGTTCTTCATTAATTTTTTGTAAATGTTTGGCTATTTAATTTTCATCGATTAGATTAATATGAAAACTACCTTGACATTGTTCAATTTTAATTAATATTTCATTTAAAATTTTTTCATAATAAATTTTATTTTTTCTATCAAATAATTTGCAAAGTTTTGAAGGTATTTTAATATCTTAACTATCTTTTGGATCTAATTGTGCTTTGGCAATATGTTCAAGTTTTTCATTAGAGATAAGGGCATCTAAATGGAAGAAACCACTATCTTCATTTACTTGGAGGTTATCTAATTCTAAAATATTTGGAGACGTTATTGATGAGTAGACATATAATGATTATGAAAGGCTTGTTTTATTTGATGACTATTTTGATTATATTCAGAAATTATAGTATGACCTTTATTAATTTGTAATTGAAAATAAGCGGCATCATAAGGATAATTATGAGTAAGGGATTGGTTAAGACGTTGATTCCAAAGAGATATTTTTTTGAATGAGATTATATCGGAGTTGAGTAATAATTTTTAATTGATTTAAAAAAGTTTTGCAATGAACACAGGTAATTGCTTAAGGAGTATTTTGAAGAGAGGAAGTATTAGAGGAAGCCATTAATATGGGGAGTTAAGAGAATGTGGAGGTAGAGCAGTAGCATGGTCATAAATAGCCATTGCTTTTAAAGCACTAATTAAATAATGGAATAAAAGAATTTCTTTTTGAAAAGCTCGTTCATTAAGAGATTGTTCTAGATTAGCATATTCATTTATGCTTTCTTGTAATTGGTGAATAAAGACTTTACAATTAGCTTTATTAGAATAATCTAAAACTTCTAAATGATAAATAGCTTGATTGATATGATTCTGAGTAGATGTCATGCTGTACGATTATGAAGTTTAGCAGTATATGTTTGAATTAGGGTAGTCATTTAGGTAACTTCAGAAGCTAAAACTGTAATCCGTTGTTATATAAAATAGTGTTGATGAGGAAGAAGATAAAATTCATTTACATGATGTGTTTGTAAAATAACTTGAAATCTAAAAATTTTTCGTTGCCAATATTTTCGATTATTCTTTAAATTCTTGAGTTTAGTTTTCAAAATTTTTCTAGCTAACATTATAAATGAGTTAAATAATGAGTATTTGAATCATGAATAACAGTATTAATTTCATCACTAATTTGATTAAGGAGATTATTAATACTTTGTAACTGATCTGTAAGAGACTGAAAAAGAAGATTATGAGGATGATGTTCTATATTTTGTAATTGAGTTATAATTTGAAGAAAGCAGTGATATAATGATTAAATAAAAGAAGCAATATTTGTATAATAAATATTAAATTGATTACAAATAGGACAATAATGATTTGTCATTTTAAAAAGGAGAATAATGAAAATTATGAAGAGCATTGTGTAAAACATGGTCTAGTTCTTGATTAGTGTGATCAGATCTAAGATGATACTGTAGATTCCATTTGGCTTCTTGAAGATATCTTTTATAATACTGAGTTGAGGCTTTAGAACGATTTGCTTTAGTTTGGGTTTGAGCTCTAAATGGTTTGTTTGAGGGATAGTGAGTGGTTAGCATATTGGTGTAGTAGATTTCATCGAAGGTATAATCCTGGACTAAATCTTCGAGATGATATACTTGGCGAAGTAGTTTGTTGCATTCAGAACAGAGAATCATCATTGCTTATGTAGAGTTAGGTATGTGAAACTGAAAATGTTATGTGAATTGATCAAAAGATTGAAAAATTAGTTGTTTTTCTTCTAATGTGAGTCTAAAAGCATTAATTATAATACGATAGATAGATCGTGGATCATGAGTTTCAAATATAATAAGTGCCTTAACATAATCAATATATAAATCTTCAATAATAGAGGAGGATAATCTAAGAGAATATAATAATTGCAGAATATTTTGGGAAATAGATTTGCATACTACGCATTGAGAGTAATTGATGCATAAAGAACATAAACAAGTAAGAGTATTTAAACAAAAATATAAAGAAGTCATAGTAATAGATGATTACAGAATAGATAACAGAAATCTCATACTTGCTTCAAGGTATAATAATGACTCTATGTTTCCACACAACGTCACCTTGACTACTTCGAAAGAAAGTTGAATTGTCAGAAGCAAGGAGAGATTTTAGGAAAAGAGATATTATTGCATAGGAGACAGAGGCAAAGCCTTACATTATATAGGATGAGAAAGGAATCTGTAAGGACAGAACCTACTCCGAGAAAGCAAAAGCGAAAACAAAAGTAAATAGTAAGGATTCCTGACAATTGTCGGGGAATCTTACTTTTCACACCGAAAGCATAAAAGAAAACAGTAAAGCTATACGATGCGCAATCACCGCTGGCTACTTTTTACATAATTGAAGTACTTTTTACTTTGCTTCAGGCTATATCTTCGATGATTGGTTCCATGTCATTTGAGGTGGGCAATAGTGGAGGAATACTTTGTGAGTTGTCGGTTCCATCACAAAACTGACAATTATGCTGCTTGTATGTTTGGAGATGTTGGCAGATCTATTGTTTGGTAGTAGTGGATAATTGTGCATAGATACCATTGAGTTTGATCAATGGTTCTTCAAATTGTTGCTTTAGGATTAATGTATGCTTCTGTATAGGACTACAAAATGTAGAGATTTTGAGGATATTGTGTCCTCAGTATGTAATCCTATATAATGATCCTTTAGTAATTTTTTGAATACTTGTAAAGACACCTTTAAGGAAGTTCAAGTTGAAGGTTTCTAATAACTGAGGTGTAATGTCGTAAGTTGGGGCTTTGTCAAGTGTTAGGACTTGACCATTGCTGATTCCCATTTGTATAAATGTGAATCGTTGTGTAATAGGAGCTCCTTAATCATTAAAAAAGGGGTAATTGTTAAATACTTTAAAAAAGATTTCTCGTTCTTTGGCAAAATGAAACTAACAGGCTTTAATAGAGGCAGTAAAAGCTGCTGGGAAAAGATGTAAGATGGGTGGTATTTATGAAGTAAATAGTGTCTAGTAGGCCATTTTCAAAAAGTAGGAAGGTTGTAAATGGATCCTTTTATAAGGATTCACACCAAATTTCAAAGCCATATGACAAGCCATGAAGAGTGCAATAAAAAAGAACAAGACAAGTTTGGTTGAACACCATATTTAGTATATGTGATTTTGGTCATGCATTAGATGCCCTTTTAAAACTCATATCATTATGAAATTTTATGGGTTACAATAACATCATGTGAAGAACAAAGTTTATGGTTATTAGAGGTATATAGAAGGAGTTAGATCATATAAGGTGAAGAGGGTCAGAAGCTATCAAATTATGGGACTTAAATAGAATTTGTAAAATGACTTCATTTTTATAATTCTTAGGGGAAACTTGACCAAATTGCTCCCACATCATCCCCAAAACCCTAACAGCCATCCAAGACATATACAAGGGGCTTAAAAATATAGGATTAATATCTATTACCTTTTTATAAGCTTTTCTTCTTGTTCTTACAAAATCTCTTAGTGTTCTCGGTATTTTAGGTTAGAATTTGATGCCAGTTTCATTTCCTTT
>JAOXYD010086307.1:0-12159 GCA_028565735.1 Pinacopodium congolense
ATCTAGAGAACTCTCAATTTTAAGATTTATAAAACAAATATTACAAGAAAACTGAAACCTAGAAAGCTTAGAAAACTTTCAATATAATTAATAATAAAATTCTATAATTAATAAAAATTGAAAATTTATACAATAAAATACAGTTTAACTAAACCGCATTATTTTTAATTATATATTTTTAGAACTGTATATGAATTGAACATTCTTTTTTATATTAATTAAAAAATATATATATATATAATATGAATATTAATATTAATAAGATTAAAAAAGATAGATGTTATTAAATTATTATTTTATTATATTTTTATGTTTTTTAGATAGAATTGAAATAAAGTTAAATTCTATACAGTATAATTTATTGAGAGAATATTTTACAAATTTTATAAAATTAATAAACTATTTTATAATTGTACAAAATTATTCGATATAATATTCGATTTTAGCTGTGATATCTTATAAGCAGATATTAGATACCCTAACTTATTTTAAAAAGGTGTAGTTGGAGATCGGAGGAACCATCTTCCACCTAAAATGATTTGACTAGATCAAATTAAAGGAGATGCTGAAATGATCGTAAGTTAAATTTATTATACGATCATAAACGTGCGTGCATGGATGAGATTCATCAATCATTTATCAACATCTTATCGTTCTATGAGGATTAAAAAAATTATTATATGTTATTTCATATGCATATAATTACATCGTATTTCTTGTTAGGAGTATTGGAATATGAAATTGTATTATAGAGTGAAATAATTTTATTCTTTTTGTCTTTTGAAAAATGCATGAAAATAGTTGGTTTATATGCATTTCGACTCAATTAGCAGAAATTAATTCTTAGAATAATTACTTATTGATAAAAGAATAAAGTAGAGCCCTTGATTGAAAATCTCACAAATGTTTGTTGAGAAAACGCATGTGGATGTCAAATGTGTAAATCGTCTCTAATAAAAACAAAAGCTCCCAATTTTCTGAACCAACATTTGACCGCTCGGTTACATAACTAAATCTTATTTATGGAAGTCATGAGTTTGGATATTTTTGGATAAACAAGAAAATTCCTTCTCTTGAAATCGTAACTAAACAAGAAAATTCCTTCTCTTGGAATCCTTACTCCTTTATGTTGACCTTCTGACCTTGATTAATTAGAGAAAAATAGTTGAAGAGCCTTTAACTTAATCTAAATCTAAATACATTTTATGTGCTTTGGTTCCACCAAATACGATACTAATCGCAGTTTAGAAATTTGCCATACCAATTTTATAGTTAAGAAGCAATTAAATAAGAAATAAAAGTACTTAACCATTAAAAGATTTTAGCAACGTACTCGTACAATTGAAGACTACATAAGATGAATTTTTGCTAAATAATACTTAAGTTTTTTTAACCAAAAAAGAGTGCTTAGAACCAAAAGACAAAGAAGTATGCTATATAATATAGTTAACATCTCATCAAATTCTATGCAGCCAAAATTTAGAATAGAAAGACAACTAATAAAAAAGTAACAAGCAATTAATGTGAAATCGTCTGAAATTTCAAAATTTTCGAGAAAACTTAACTTTCAACTAGATGAATCAAATGTTTATGCATTCATTCCATAAAAGTACCGATTAGAAGACAAATTAAAACAAGAAATAAGAAAACAGGGTATATTTCCACAAAATCAAAGGAAAAAAACAGGAGCAGATCATGAACCAACATCTGACTGCATCCTAACAAGTCTCACCTCAAGCATTTTAAAAGTGAAATAAAAAGGTGCATTACTTTCATATTAAATAGATAAGAAAAGATCTTAAAACATATAAACGGATGGATATCATATCAATCTTTTAGAGAAAGGATAATAGTTTCGAGATAAAGTAATATTAAAATCAACCTTGATCTTATTCAACCCTACGCTAACCGCCATGTGTCACAAAGAAAATGAGACTGATAGTTAGGATGGGCTATCTGCAATGAGAGCATTCTAATTTGAGTGTGAGAAGAATGTCCTAACAAAAGTTTCAAACGCGAAGTAGAATGCTGCTCTCTTCCTACATCGAATAGACAAGAAAAAAAAAAAGCATATAAGCAGGTGGTGCAGCACATCCCATCAAATTAATCTTTTGAAAAGAGAGTAATGACTCTGAGACAAGGCCTGAGTTTCATGAACATTCTCAATGAATTGTGTTAGATAATTATTTTCTGGTATATTCATAGCTAATATAGCTCTTTAATTGCAAACCATGATTGGCCATTCACTTAAAACTGTGAAGAAGCCTATATAAATTCGTTGGAATCAAATGAAGATGATTAGTCTTCAGTAAAATGATTATTCATACTTCAATAGTAAAAGTATTTCAACAACCCTAGTTGAGGTGCTAATTACCAAATGAAACACTTAAAACATTGTAGTCTTTTTATTTTTTTTCCTTTTCAATTTTTTGTAAACTAATTATTTAGAAATCGTTCGGTGTGATTGTTGGTTGTTATTTTTACTTGTAATTTTTATATATTTATATTAATTTTTATATATTATTCTTGATTTTTTTGTTATATTAGTGTGTTATCTTTTCGATTTCTTTATTTAACAAAATACAAAATCAAAGTTACGGGCAAATCAGCAATATTAAAACTATTTCAACAACCCCAAAGTGCCAGCTATAAGAGAAACACTTAAAAAACTGTAGTCTTTTTTTTTTCTTTTCAATTTTTTTAGAATGCAACTACATCCAACCACGCTGGCCGATCTTCTCCAACATGTTTGAGCCAGTCGTTAAAGTTTGATATCATTCATAGTAAGCAACTCTTCAATCGTTGAGCGACACATGTTTAATCATTTCAGAATGGAACGTGGGCAAAACATGACGGTCGGTGGTAAACGCTTACTTCAAAGCAAAGATTCCCATGTTATTACTAAGCCTTAATTGGTGGCCACGTTGTATCTGATCGAAGTGATCCTAAAGCAGCTCTATTCCATTACTAAGCTTGATTTTCTACGCATCACATGTGACCTAAGGATCAGATATACCACGTGAACTCAGCATAAGAATAGGCGGACAACGTGGTTCAGATGCATACTTCAATTAAGAATTGTAGCTGTTGATTGCAATCTCTGTTCAAAATTTAAAAATTACAAGCCTTCGAATGGCTTCTTCTCACAAAGTAAATGCTAAAGAAAACAAAATTCTGTGCGTCTACTTTATTCCTACGCTACATTCAAGTTTACGTATGCCATAACATTTCGGAAAAAAAAATGTTTACTTACGTCGTAACCCGAATTCGACTTTGTTGTTTGATCATATGTATAAATATGTTAAGAGAAATTGGATCGCGGTTCATTAAAACTGAAAAAAATAAAAATCAAGTAGACGCACAGAATTTACGTTAAAAAAAGTCTAAATAAATTAGGTTAAAAATTATGAATAAAAATAGAAAAAAATTATCATTAAAAATTTAAAATTTATAAGAAAAAATTAAATCCACAAAAATAATTTATACACGATATAATAATTTTTGTTTTTTCTCTTTTCTCTCTCTTACTATCACTCTATTTTTTCGCCTCTTTGCATATGTATTTCTCTCATCCCACTTTTGCCTATTTATAGGTAAGAGTGTGTATAATGACTGACCAAGTATCCTTGTCTCTTATTTTTGGCTTTAGCATGCATCATGACAATTTTCATACTTAAAGATTTGATTTGAGAATCAATCATATTTTCACTTCATTTTTCATATCTTACTATTTCATGTTGCTTTTGTCTCTTTCAAGTCACAGGATGATCGATACCACATAAATTTGTCAATATTAATTACTTTTGTTATAAAATATGACATATTTTTTATGGTATGAATCTTCTATATGTCTACCATTCCTTTTACTTTCTCATAAAAATTGTTATTGAACTTGAATATATTTATCTTTGAATAAAATCCTGAATTTCTTATAAGATACAAAGCATTCTAATTGTCACAATATTGAGTAATATTCTCCTGTTTGTATCTAAGTTCTTCCAACATTATCTTCCACCATATTGTTGCTTTACTTCCTTGTGCAGTTGCTACATATTTTTCTTCTATTATTGATATAGCTATAACTCATTTTAGTTTTAAAACCAGGCTCATAGCTCTACCAATTAGTGTGAACATATATCTTATAATAGACTTTGCTTTTGTCAAGATCATTTGTATAATCGGCATTAATATATCTACTGGTAGTAAAGTCTGATCCTCTATAACATAAAGCAACATTTAAGTTTCCTCTGACATATCTGAAAATCCTCTTAATAGCATTTTAATGCTCTCAACCAAAATTTTCTATGTATCAACTAATTACTCTCACTATATGTGCAATGTCTAGTTTTATACAAATCATGGCGGATATTAGACTCCTCACTATTGATGCATACGGTACTCGAGACATTTCAATTCTCTCTTATTTATTACTAGGATTCATACTTAGAGGATAATTTAAATTTAGCACGAAGTGGGGTAGAAATTGACTTATAATCTTGCCTGTTGAATTGCCACAAGATCTTCTTTAAATAATTCTTCCGAGAAATCCAACTCTTCCTATTATTTCTATCTCGAAGAATTTGTGTCTTTATAAGGCCATAGGAGGATTAACACTACATAAACTTATCAACGTTGATTGTCTTTGCCATAAAATCTTTTAGGTTATTTAGGATATGAATCTTCTACATAATTACCATTCCTTCTTTCACTTACTCTTGAAAGAAATGGTATTGAAATCTATTGTCTTTTCCCTTTAAATGAGATGCTAAATTCCTTACAAGTTGTAAAACACTTTGATTGTCACAAAACAGAGTAATATTCTCTTGTTTGTGTCTAAGTTATTCCAATACCATCTTTAATCATACTACTTCTTTATTAGCTTGTGTAGCTGTTACATGTTATATTTTTATTATTGACTAACTATAACTCATTGTAGTTTTAAAGCCCCGCTCACAACTCCTCTAGCAAGTGTGAATACATACACTGTAATGGATTTGCTTTTGTTATGATCATCTGCATAATCAGCATCAATATATCCACTGACAATCAAATATAATTCTTCAAATTTTAATGTAATATCTGAGGTTCTCTTAACACATTTGAAAGTCCTTTTAATAGTATTTTAATGTTCTTAACTATGATTCGTCATGTATTGACTATCCACGCCTACTATATATATAATGTATAATACTTGGAAGATAACTTGAAATTAATACGAAGTGAGATAGAAATTGACTAACAATCTTATATGTTAATTCGCTATAAGATCTTCTTTTTAAAAAATTCTTTTGACAAGGCTAAATCTTGTTTGCTAATCCCAAGTCCTTTATCTCAAATTCTCTAATCAACTGTATCTTTAATTCTTTGATATGATCATTGTTGGAGTCTGCTACTAACATATCATCTACATACAATAATATGAGTATAAAATTATCTTTATCAAACTTTTTAAATTATGTATAAGGGTTTGCATTCAGACTACCATATTCAAAACCCATGATAAATGAATCAAATCTTTGGTACAAATACCTCGACGCCTACTTTGGACTATATAGAGATTTGTTCAACATGCAAATCAAATTCTCTTTTCCTTTTTCTTTAAACCTTCTGGTTGGAGTATATAAGTCTCTTCTTCAAAATCTCCATAAAGAATTGTAGTTTTTACATCTAACTACTCAAAATACTTGTCAAATATAACACACTTTGCTAATAATATTCAAACTATATTAAGTCTAACTATATAGAAAATATTTTATTGAAGTCAATTCTTTCTTTCTGTACATATCTTTTCACCACTAATCTAGTACGATATCACTCTACTTAATTATCACCATTCCTTATAGACCCATTTATTGTCAATGGGTTTTCTTCCTTATGATAGTGACATCAGATTCCATTTCTTATTCTTATAAAAAGCTTCAATTTCTTCCTTTATTGTTGTCATTTACTCAAACGCAACTGAATTATTCATTACTTCTTAAAGATTTGATGACTCCCCATTATCAATTAAAAGACATTGTGTAATATTGCTCTCTATAATATAATCTGAGTGCTAGTTTGATAATCTTCTTATACGAATTGATCGTTGAGTGCTTTAAATATCAAATTTGAATCACGCTCTAGTGTAACTTCAAAAGAATCATTTTAATCAACTTCCTTTTCTACCTATACTATTATGGTCTCTGTATTCTCTTTTGAAGTGACAACACCTTTTAATTACTCTTGATTCTTATCTTTCATAAAAATAACAAACATATTGATAACAATTTTATAGGCAGTGGGATCTTACATGCGATATCGCTTCATACATTCAGCATATCTCAAGAATATACACTTTTGGGATTTTGGATCCAACTTTATAGTTTTTTTGGCATTATATATCACATATGCATGAGTTCAAATATATGAAGATTTGAATAATCTACTAGTTTACCAGTCTACAACTCTATTAATGTTTTCAACTCAATTACAATTGATAGAGTTCAATTTACCATATAACAGATGGTATTGATTGTTTCTATTCAGAATTTCTTATCTAAACCCACAATTCTCATTATTATTCTTTTTTTTTTAATATAGTTTTGCTCATTTGTTATGTCACTCTATTTTATTAATTAGTGTATGCTGTAGTGAACTATCTTTTGATGCCTTTTCACTGGTAAAATTCATCAAATTCTTTACTAGGTCATTCTTCTTCATTATCCATCCTCAAACACTTGATCTTTCTATCATATTTGAATTCTACCTTTGCTTCGTAGAATTTAAAGATTGAAAATACATTTACCTTCCTCTGGATAGGATACATCTAACATCTTCTATAATAATCATTAATGAATAATACAAAAAAATTTATTTTTCTTAGGGAAGTAACTGTTGCTTGCCATATATCATAGTGAATTAATTTTACAATTTCCTTACTTCTAAAATTTGATATGTTGAACTTCAATCGATCCTACTTACTTATAAAGTAATATTCATAAAAGAGTAATAATGCATTTGTAAGACTAAGAAGTAGCTTGTTCTTTACCTTTGTGAAACTTAGATGAAAATTATTTTCTACAAGTATCTTCTTTCCTTATTCTAGCATATATCCAAGTTTTTATTCTATGTCATTGCATATTTTTCACCTAAACTAGTCACAATAACTGATGCCTTTCCTTCTTACAAAGTTTCTCCCTTTAATATATATAGATTTTCAGTTATCTTTTTTATTTTCATACATACAAGAGCTCCTTTAATCACCTTCATGATTTTATTCTTACTTTTAAATATGAAGGTTAATATCATCCAGTGTAGATAACAAATTATTCTTTAAGCTCTCCACTTGTTGATTCAATAGTTTGAATTGTATTATCATACATGTTTAGCTTGATGGCACCTATATCGATGATTTTTAGAGCTTAATCATTGCAACCGTACATAGATCTCCTAGAGATAGATTCATAGTGATGTGACCAATCTTTTCAAGAGATCATATAAAAGTAGCTATTAAATCAAAAAGTCATACATTAGTAAATCTTCTCTTATTTCCAATAATCGTTGCTGCTTTATAGACCATGACATTTCCATCATCTGAAGTGCTTTCCAAATTTTATTAAAGAAGAGAATCTTTTTGTTTAGAGTCTAACAATCTTTCTTTAAGTAATCTTTCTTTTATAATTATAACACCTAAAGTTCTTCTGACTCTTGAATTTTGATCTGCTATGAATACAACTCCTACTTGGGCTACATTTCATTGATCTTCATATCGTCATGGCCAAAGCCTCCACTTGGTATGAATTTGTTAGCCTATCTTCTTTACTCTTATATTGATTCCTTTGCTCTAGAATAATGACTGCAATTTTGTGAAAGACTACAGTGTCCTTAAGGACATTATTTGTTAAATTGATGATGAATTGTTCATATAAATCTGGAAGATTTTAGAGTAGAAGTTTCACACATTTACTTATCTTTATTGTATGTTCTAATGATGTAAGTTAGGAAAATAGAGTATTCAAAGTGTTTAGAAGTTCTCCACTAGTATGAATTCCATCATAAGAAAAATATAGAGTTTTCTCTTAGGGAAGATTTTATTGTGGAGTAATTTAATATCGTATAATTTTGTGAGGTTATCTTATATATCTTTTATCACCTTCTTCTCCTCTATACTAGATAATATTCTATCAGCTAATGCTAAGTGAAGATTAGCAATAACATTTCCATTAACCTCATCCTGCTTTTTATTTGTGATCCCAACTAGCCTTAAATTAATAGCCACTAGATAATTGTCTTTTCTTAAAATTACTTTGATCTTCGACTTCTACAAAGAAGAATTGCTCCTGTTGAATTTTTTCAATTTCATATTTTGCTTCCATTACTTCTATCAGAGTTGCTTTGTGAATAATACCTTTAATAGAGTGAATAATAATCTAATTTATTATTTGATGCACATGATTTACTCTTTAGTAGGAATTATAGAGTATAGAATAAATAACTATATACACCTAAAACTGTCTTTGATACTGCTTATTGAGAAAAATTGAATTGAATTAAATTGAATAAGGTCACAGCTAAAAGAAATTGAAGATAAAAAAAGATAAAATTAACATACATATTTTTAAGTAAATTTTTTTTTCAACAAATCAAAGTAAAATTTACAGAAAAATAGAAAATTTATCTACTAAAAAATTTAAGAATTATAAGAAAAAATTAAACCCATAAATTATACACACAATATTTATTTATTATTTTTACTTTCTTTTCACTCGTCTCTGCCTCACTCTCATTCTTTTATACTTTCTCTTAATTTACTGATAGGATTGAAATATATTGAATTTTTATATACTTTATAATGTCATTTCAATTCTATTTTTATGTTTAAATACTTAATTTGTGTTCTTTAAAATTTTTATGTAGATATAATAATGGAACATAAATATAAATTAAAAGCATAAAGCGTGGAAGGCAAAGGAGTAAAAATCAATTACAAAGATGAGGGCTTTCATAAACAAGGAATGCAACATATTAGATTGATGAAATGGTAGCAAAATAAGGAGATGAGTAGCTGTCTTCCATGTACAAAATGACAACTATCCTTGACACTCAACGGCAGCTTCACATGTGTAGAGTGGATATCTTCCTTTGGAGCCAATGACGTGTATAAGTAGCTTTTCAATCTTACAAAACGACATAACAAAAGGAGTTTTCTTGGAGATAAAACGACATCATATGGACTCACCTTTGGAAGCACACTTGAAACTCCATGGAGAGAGCAATTAAGGAGGCATTAAACGACAGAGCATCCAAGACCTTTTGAGGGCTATTAGAGAACACATGCAGTCTTATAAAAGTGAGACGTGTGGCAGCCTTAAAGGTGGGGAAATAAAAAAAAGAGCTGATAGCTTAGGGACCAGAAAATAAACAAAACCACAACAACCTTTCTTTACTTGAAACCTCATCACTACACGTGTTTAAGAGCAGCCCATGAAGCTTTAGTTTCCTTCAATACGGTAGCATCTAGCCTGTTTAATAAGAGTAGAAAAAAAACCCACCAAAGACTCAACAACAACGTCTAAAAGGAAAGAGCAAAATGACAACACTTGAAGAAGGCTTTTGGCTTTCCTGGTAGACACATGCTAGTTAGAGTGAAGTGCAGCGTTTTGAACATTTAAGGAGCATTCAAATGGACCTTGCCCAACAAGCTTAAACTCTTGAGTTTTTTTAGCTTTAAAAAGTAAAACAACAGGGGGAAACACATGGCATTTTAGAGAGGAAAAAAACACACAACCTAAAAGGGAGGAAGGTAGGACTGAATGAAAAAAAAAACCTTTCTTGGCTTCTTTTTTAGGAGAGTTGATGACTAGCCAATTTGGAGGGGGAGTCTTAAGGCTGCAACACCACAAAGCTTCCAATCTCCACTTGATATTCGGTAGCAATCCTTTGGATAGGAGAAGATGCCATTATGCCACTTCAAGCTTGTAAGGTCCCAAAATATACCCTAGTTGAAATGATACATGATTATGAAAGTATATGTGAATTGGTATTAATGGCCTATAGTTAGTCAAGTGGAATTAATTGATAACACTCAAGTGATAAGTTAAGTTGATATATGGAAATTAGAATGACTAAGCCTATGAATTGTTCCTTAATATGCATATAGAAAAAGTCAAAATTAGGTTTTGAGGTCCTATAGACAATTTTTTCCCTTTTTATGTAGTTTCTATAGCATTAACAATCAGACCATTTGGAGTTTTAAATCATGTGATATGAACAAATGATCACAAATTGCTCTAAAATTGGGGTAGCATCAGATCACCTTTTTTAAACTTAATTTTGAAGGTCATAGAGGCAAAATTAAATCAAAGTCTCTCTATAGATATTTACCCCTATGTTTTAGGGATTATATGAAACTAGAATCACACAATTTGGGGGTCTGTAGGCCACGTGATTGACTCAAATAAACCCTGAACAGAATTCTGCGATACAATACTCTCTTGTCATATTCAACCAATCCTAGCCAAAATAACACCAAAATAACACCAGAAAAACCTCCCAAAAACAAGTCTTAAAGTGTTACAAATGAACGGTTAAATGGTGGTCAAGTGGGCTGCATACCTTGGTGTTAAGTGACATAATAAGCTAATGACACCTTGGTGTTCAGTGGCATCTTAAGGTAGTGACACCTTGGTGTAATCTAGTGACACATAGCTAGTAATGGAGCAAACTTCTATTGGAGTATTCCAACTCTCTTTATTATTGTTTTCTCTCCACCAAAAACCTCCTATCTTCTCTCAATTTTTGCTGGAATTTGGATCATAAACTTTGTATGTGTTGGTTGTTTGGAAGCTCAGTTTAGCTGGATTCTTGGAGTTGGATTCGAATTTTAGTAAGGTAAGGGAATACTAAACTTGGTATCATATTATAACATGTATTGTTGGATGTTTGATACATATATCTGCAACTTTCATGAAGGTAAAAACAAATTAGGGTTTTGGTCAAGTGATGAAATATATAAGGTTAAGTTAATTTATTTAATCAAGGTGTGTTATGAACTTTATTTGGTATTCAATAACTACTTGGCATGTTCATGAATGAATGAATTCCAAAGGCTAATGTATGATGACTTGGATATTGATGTTTGTGAATTGGGAATTTCTATGATGGCATTGTGTTAATTTTGGACCATCAAGTGTCCGAGGAGTTTAATAATTGAGATTGTATTAGAAGTACTTTCTATTTGTATGAATAAAAGAATATGTCATATTGAACAAAAATGGAATAAACTTGTATGTGTTGCAATATGTCCCTCACATGGGAATTCTCAAATGAATTTGCTTTTTTTTAAAATACTGTTAAGTCCTAATTGTGGTTATATAGGCATACCTATATAGGTCTGCAGCTGCTCCTGTGACACTTCAATGTCTCCTGTTACTGATATTTTGATGTTTCCTGTTACTGACACTTCAGTGTCTTCTGTTATTGAGAAATATGTCTCTCTTGTTCTGTGATACCGATCATGGTATCTCTTGAATTAGTCTCGTTACCCATTTCTGTATAAAAGATTAACAGACTAACATGTTTTGTATTATGTTCTACGTTCAATTTGATATAAATAAATTTTGTTCTCAAACGCCTAAGCCCTGTTCTGAAATAAGCAAATTCTGTTTTGGTCCAGACTGTATCATATTTACTTTTGATATTTGTGAGTTTTGCTCTGAAGAACATATGTAATCTCTTATGATATGTAGAGTTGCATGATCTTTGGTTGATACGTGGATTGTTTTTGAATATGTAACTATTTGGATGACTATTTGTAACAGTTATCGACTTATACCCTATTTAGTTTATTCCCCACTAAGCTTTATGCTCAGCAAGGTGGCCATTCAATGTCATATGCACTGAATAATAATATAAATGACAGAATTTGTCCAAGTCTGCAGGCTAATGTCCACCTCCATTCCTTTCCTGCTAGCACTTACACGGGGAAAACCACCATGCTAAGCGATAACGCTTAGTGGGGAAAAGTTAAAGCAAACATACACATGGACTGTTCATAATAGTCATGCTGAGTAGTAATTTATACATGGAGTAAAGATCAAGCACATCAGAAGCATTGAGCAGAATATATAAAATCAACTTCATAGACAGTCAAATCATAATTAATCTAACTAATAAATCAAA
>JAOXYD010086318.1:0-12158 GCA_028565735.1 Pinacopodium congolense
TAGTGCTAAAGCTTAAAAACATCATAATCCCAAAAGTATTATTATAATTACACTTTCCTAGTAATGACGCCAAAAATTTGTTGTCGATCAGTCTGATATAAAATAAGCTTAAAATAATCTATCTTTTCATGCACAAAATTACAATTAATTTAAGACCAACTTTTGAACAAGTGCACTAGTAATAAAAAGTACTATAATGGAGTATACTTAAGACTCTAAATGCTGATCTTACGAGAAAGTGTGTATTAAGTACCAGTTTAATCAGATTACAATTATCTAGAGAACATTAAACTACAAAATAATTAACTAAAAGATTAAAAACCTAGATTATAAAAGCTAGAACGTTTCTAATCAATTGTAAAAGAGTTCAAGGTTACTTTTGCAAATTATTAAATTAAGGCTCAATTAGTTGATGATTTAATTGATTAAGGATTTGTGACTACTAATCTAGGGTATCTAAACTAAATCAAGAGAGTGTTATGGTTAAGTCACCATCTTATCTCTATTGGTCTTATCCTAAAGTTTGGTCATGCATTAAACTTAGGTAATAGGCTTAAAGACCAAGAAATCTAGTCTCATAAGTCCTTATTTTAGAACTAGAATCCTTATGACTAACCAGAGTTTGGTCATGCTATGATTTTTTATTTATCCAATAACCCAGGTATATTTCTCAGATCCTAGATTATCTAATGTCTTTATCTTAAGTGATCAATTTCAGATAAATATTAAGCATTCAAGAAACAAAGATTAGATCACTACTTATATATTAAGACATAAATTAACAAATTTTACAACCTAACCTCAACAAAAATTTAGATAGAACATGAAATTAATCAAAGAATAAGAAATAATTAGCTTAAACAACATAACTTTGATTAATTCACAAAACAATAATAATACATAAGATTAATCATTTAAAATTCACTAAAGAAGATTCTTAGATGATAAGCTAACTCTAATCACATGTATACAGTTTCTGGATCTACAAAAACAACTTGCAAACTCAAATTACAAAGATTGAAATGGTAAAATAACTAAAAACTAATTAAATCTGAAAAACAAAATAAAGAAAAGAGTTTGTTATCTAAACTACTTGAGTTTTTGGCTCTGGAGGATGTCCTCAACTTATAGGAAGCAACTGCTAAAGATTAAAGGAGATAACCTGCCACAAGTGTTGAAGATCAGTTAGAAATTTGAATCTGTCGATGCTCAACGGTGGTCTAGCTGACCTATAATAACACCATCAAAGTCTTTTTGAACCGTTATTGATGTCCTGTTTGTTCATCCGTCAATGTGGTTCTCTGCATCTTTCAACGTGGGTTAGCCATACCCAGTTTAAAGCTCTGGAACTTAATATTTTTATCTTCTTTTGCACAATTACTCTAATATTCACATCAATTTGCAAATTAAAAATTTTTAAACATAAATAAAAAATTAAAGTACCAAAATAGGTGTAAATATACAACAAATAACAACAAAAAAACACTATAAATTTCACCCCTAACAACTCCCCCACTTTAAGAGTTTGCTTGTCCTCAAGCAATCTAAATCATCATCTAATTTTCAAAATAGGATATAATTATAGGAAACTGATCAAATTAATTCAGTTGAATCATTGAAAACATTAAGCCTTAAAGGCACTCATGAGGGGGTGAATTGATTGATTGAGATTTTCTTTACTAATTAAACTTGCCACCTAAGCCAATTCAATTTAATATGATATACAAATGTGTATGTCAATTTGATAACAATTAACCCAATAACTAAACCACAAAACAAGAAATAAGAAAAGAGTAAAGGGAGGAGAAAGACATAAATTTTTAAAGAAGTTCACCTACACCAAAGATAGATTACTTCTCCTCTCCAACTACTTGTTGGATATTTGTTTTCCTTACAACTAAAAAATAAATACAATCTTCTTCTAAGGTGAAGAGTAACCCTTACATGCAGAATCTTTTAAGGTAAAGAGGAGCCTTTACAACTCAATTTTTTTTTAGCAAAAAGGAGCCTTTACAAGACATATTCTTCTTGCTTAAGGTGAAGAGTAAGCTTTCGAAAAATCTTTATACGGCAAAGAAGATCCTTGATACACTTAACCATCCTAACAATTTAGTAATCCCCTTTACAAGAAACCAAATATATTTAAAGATGTGTTTCACTTAAAACTTAACTAAAGTAAGGGCTCTAATGCTTTCACAATTGATATGAAAGATCAACGATACTTTAGAAAGCTTAAACAAACTTAGTAAGACAAATTTGATGCACTAAAAACGTGTATGAATGATGAATGACAATATGAAAAATAAAATGAAACAAACCTAGACAATCTTCATAGATATGAATGTAATTGCTGCCAAATAAATAAATAAGCCTCTAAAAATTCACCTAAATGGTCAATGATACTCTTGAGGACTAAACAAAAGGAAACAAAAATTGAGAAACAATCAATTTGGATTTGAATGTCCAAATATATGAATGAATATTATAATATGCAAAACTAAACAGTTTTGAGGAATCTGTGAATTTTAAGGCTGAACAGAAAGTATAAGTGCCCAAAAATCAAACAAAAAACACCTGAACGTTATTGATACCTTGAACAATCTAAATACAATAAATTTCACACTAAAAAAATGAATCTAGATAGCCAAAATTGAGATTAGGAAAAGAACAGAAAAATTAGAGGTAATTTTGGTGTATTTGGAAAAACAGGTTTAAAACATATGAAAGTATCATCAAAAAATTCTAAAAAAAGATTAAACAAACTCTATGACACTTATGTAAACATAAAATAATTATTTCATATTTTTAGAAGTAGATTAAGATAGTAAGAATCAATTTTTAAAGTAAGAATAGAAAAAACATAAACAATTTTATGCTATAACTAAGTTCAAGTTTTAATCTATCAAAATAAGTACCCTAAAATACGAAACTATAATCAAGCAAACTTTTAAACACTTAATGTAACTGAAAACAATGAATTTTCACACAAAAAAATAGACTAGGTTAGAGAGGGATAAAATTAAAGCAACGTAGTAAAGAAAGGAGTCAAATAGTAAAGAAGGAGGCAACCTTAAGGTTTAAACTATTTTTTTTCTTTCAATCTTATTTCTAGGGCTTCCAAAAATACTAAAAGCATTTAGAGATGTTGTGTATAGGGTTATAATGGTCTAGAGAGTTTTAATAGTAGCCCTAGCCGTTTAGAATCCAAAGATAGTTGTTTAATCCAAAAAAGAAAATAAAGAGTTGTTAGAGACAACTTTAAATACTCTGTATTCTTAGAGCTTCAATCAATATTGTGAGTTCTTAAAAATTGAAATAAAATTCTAGTGAACTCTTGAGACCTTAAGAAAAATTTTTATGATGATTTTGAAGCAATAAAAAATGATTTGGATACTAAAAAATCATATTGAATGATGATAATGCAAATATGGACAAATTTGAGGTATGTCATCAAAAGAGCTTAATCAAAAGAATTTCAACTCTAAAATTGGAAACAAATGACTAAAAACATTTTAACTATCCAAACATTGAATAACTATCCAAACATTAAATAATAATTCAAACAAGATTTAAAATATAATTTAAGTATATTTAAGACCATATGAATAATCAAAATGATTTAATGACTATGTTATAAAACTTTATGCTACTTTTAAAAACTATATGCAATGCATGATCAAAATTGAGCCTCTACATCAATTGAAAAATAAGTAAAATTTACAAATATATTCAAAACAAAAAAACTAAAGTCTTGTAGCTTCCATATCTCTTGTACTTCATTTAACTTCATTTTTGTTCTTCAAGCTTCAAGCTTTCCAAATGAAATCATCTTGAAATACACCTATCTTTAAATTTTACATCATAAACTTAAATTGTTAGTACTAATTATATTTTGTTATCATCAAAACTAAGATAGGAATGCCCCTTGGTTCAAAAATCTACCCCTTTTTTATGATGGCAAAACATGTGATATGATAAGGTTTCATTTCATATGATTTTCCTTGATATTTTGATATTGATTCACCCTTATTTGATGTTAAATTGTTTGATTTATGTCTTAAAATATTTAATTTGTAGGTTAACATCAATTTGAGTGAAAATTCAAGAAAGTATGAAGATTGAAGTTAAAACATAAGCCAAACATAGGTCTAAAGCTAGCCTACATTTAACCCCAGCAGACTTGCGTTTAAGTCAAGAACAGGAGTCAAATGCATGGGGGTTAAACGACACTGTTTAAGTGTTCTTCAAGTCCCGTCTAAGTACCAGTCAAGACAGAATCAAGTGGATCTCCATCTCTATTGGCTACATCTTACTCTAACTTGTTCCCACTTGCAGTTTAGACATATATGAAGCCATAAAACCTAAATTCAAGCATGTGAGAATAGAATGAGAGCTTAAAATATGAGATTTAGCTTAGGGTTTCTTTCTTTCTTTCCTTAGTTAGGTTTCGTTTTCTTTTTTTCTTTCATCTGTGTTGATGTTAATTTTAGGTTATATTTGTGGATTCCAGGAGTTTATTAAGTTTATTAAAGGTTGTCTAACACTTTGGAAGAACATTGGTGAAATCTAAACCCTTCTTTCACTTATTTTACTCTCTTTATTCATATCTGTTCAAGAACATAGGATATTTTGATTAATCTAAATTTTCTTATTTATGTATCATGTTTTAAGTTGATTTCCTGATAAGGACAAGTTTTTTAATGCTTTAGTTAAGTTCTTAACACATGTTTGGATGTTAATCTTTATTTATTTGATATCTTAAAGCTTTTCTTGACTTGATCACTTAAGATAAGATAAAATATGATTAAAGATTCGACAGTTATCTACTTTAATCATTAGAAAAATTAGTAAAAAATATGGTTTTAATCAAGGATCTGAGAAATATACTTTGATTAATTATAAGGTTAATAATATTGAATATGGAAAATAGGATTATAACTTTTTGAACTTTAAGCCTAATTCCTATTAATTGATGAAATAACCAACGATCAGTTTAAAATGGTTAGACATAAGGTATTGTCTTAACCATAGCAATATCTTGATTTAGTGAAGACCGTAGATTAGGCATTCCAATTAATTGCATAACTCAATTAAGCCTTATAAAGCCTAAGCCTTAGCAAAGTTATTCAAATTGGTAATCCTTAAGCAATTTGGAATTCAAAGTACTAGTTGGAAGTTTTAAAGTTAATTTAGCTATTTTAGCTTAATTAATTTAGTAATCTTGAACCTCTTAGATAATTTTAATCTAATTGTCTTATTAGCCACTCTCTTTCCTCATAGGTTTGACACTTGGAGTCATAAAAATGCTCCATTATAATACTTGTTGACCGATACACTACCATATTGTTGGTTTTGAATTAAATTTGAATTGCATGTTAATTGATAAATTTATTTTAGCTTAATTTATTATTAAACCAACCAACAACATGTTATTATATAACACAACTTCATATATTTTTAAACATGCCAATTCTAACTAAGGCTCCCCCTTAGTTTGTGCATTACAAATTTTTTATCCTCCCCTTGAATATATACAATCCATAAATCATATACACTTAGCAATTATCACACACATCTCTCTCCCCTTTTGACATCATTAAAAATATCTGAAAGCATGCATGAAACCACAAATCAAAAGGGGTAAAACATTCATGAACATATAATAATCAAAGAGATGCCCCATTAATCATGCCTAATTCTCTCTTTATAATGTAAAATCTATCCTCATTCATTGGCTTAGTAAAGATGTCAGCTAATTGGTGGTGAGTATCTACAAACTTCAATTTAATATCACCATTATGCACATGATCTCTTATTACAGGTAAAAAAGTCTCTTCATAACCAATCCTTTCTTCATGGTTATACCCCTTTACTACCAATCTAACTTTGTTTCCCATAATGTTTCCATCTTTATCCAACTTATTTCTAAAGACCCACTAAGTACTAATAATTTGATGATCATTAGGTTTAAGTGTTAAGGTCCACACCTTGTTTCTTTAAAATTGGTTGAACTTTTCAATCATGGCTAAAGTCTAACTTTCATCACCTAAGGCCTCATCTATGTTTTTAGACTCTCTATTTGAAATAAATGGCATATGAGATAAATCAATAAATGTTAATATAGTTGGTACTCCTCTTCTTACTTCACCTATGATCTGGTTGGAGGCGTGGTCTTTCTTAAATCTCCACTCTGTAGGTAAGCTCTCATCTCTCCTAACCTCATCTGATTTAATAATAGGCTCACACAATTAAGGTTGGATATCTAAGGTTTTTTCATGAAGTTCTTCCAACCCGAAGTTCTCCATATCCTTACTTAAGTCTAAGTCATCATCATTAACTCTCTTTTTAATATCAAATACAACATGTATTGTTTCTTTAATCATCATAGTTCTTTTATTAAATACCCTCTAAACTCTACTAGTAAAAGAATAGCCAACAAATATACCTTCTTTCGATTTAGCATCAGACTTACCCAAATTATATTTAGTATTCAAAATAAAGCGTTTACAACTAAATACTTTGAAATAACTCACTTTTGGTTTCTTACTATACCAAAGTTCATATGACATTTTATCCATGTAAGGCCTTATGTAGACCTTATTGGATACATGAAATTTACATGCAATGGCTTCTGCCTAAAAATATTTAGGAACACAATACAATATTCATTTAACATGGTTATAGCCATTTCTTATAAGATTCTATTTTTCCTTTTAACAACTATATTTTGTTGAGGAGTTTTAGTAGATGAAAGGTTATAAAAAAATGTCATTTTCTTCACAGTGTTCATCAAACAATTCATTTTCAAGTTCTCTACCATGATCACTTATAGAATTAATCATGTGTCCTTTTTTCAATTGAACTCTTTTTGAAAATTTAACAAAAGATTTAAAGCATTTTTATCCTTACTAGTAAGAAACATAACCCATGTAAACCTACTATAATTATCAACAATCATATATTCATATAATTTACCATGTAAACGTAAAATTCTATATGGTCCAAACAAATCCATATACAATAATTCTAAAGGTCTAGAAGTTTTTACCACATTTTTCTTGTTAAATGAAGCCTTGGTTTACTTTCCCATTTGAGATGCATCACAAATCTTGTCTTTTTCATACTTTATTCTTGGTAGACCATTTATTAGCTCCTTGTTACAAAGATTTGAGATGTGTTTTATGCTAGCATAACTTAATCTCTTATGTCACATCCAACATCCTCATTCATAGAAATCAAACACTTAATGTTTTGGTTAGAGAGATCATTCAAATCAATAGTATAGATATTTTCCTCTCTCTTACCAACAAACATAATGTAATTATCAATCACTTTAAAGACTATGCAAGATTTACCTTTAAAGGAGTCTTTGAAACTTTTATCACATAATTCACTTAAACTTAACAAATTATGCTTTAAACCTTTTACCAAAAGTACATTATCAATGGTAATGTTATTCTTACTGATCTTACCAATGCAAATTATCTTATCCTGGGTAATATCTCCATAAGTGACATAACCACCATCTTTGTCTTTCAAAGAAACAAATTGAGAAGCATCTCATGTCATATTATTGGAACATCCACTATCTACATACCAAGTGCACCTCTTAAAATCCTACAAAACAAGAAAAATCATTTAACTTTAGGTACCCACATTACTTTGGGTCCTTAGGGGTTAGATACCTTTCTAGTTCCTAAAGCCTTTAGCAAACTAGAAGGCTTAGATAGTTTATCAAAAAAAAATCTTTCCAAGTGACCAAACCTATCTCAATGATCACAAACATATATAACTTTATGAAAAATGCATGTTTGGTCTAAAAAATTTTCTATATTCAAATCTTGATGCATCATTTTCAGAATTTCTTCTTTGTTGAAATCTTGGCCTAACATGAGTGTAAGAAACATTTCTTGATACATGAGCATGCATAGAATATGCATATGAATGTGTAGGCTGAATGTGCATAGATTGTGGCCTATATGCATTGTGTGATGATTTTTCATTTATTAAGAAACTATTTATTTTGTTAGGAGCATACATGTTTCCCCTAAATGTAGATTTTCAAGCATACATAAAGGTTTGATGAATGTTCCTGGATTGAGTTTTAGAAGATGATGCACCATTGTCAAAAGATGACCTAGGAACATATTCTTCATCTAAACTTATTTCCTTTTCAAAAATAGTCTTGGCATTAGGAGTTCCACTTCCTTGAATAAAACCGAAGCCATACCTATCATTGGAAGCCTTTTATACTACTAGCATGTTTTCTAATTTTTCTTTTCCCTTTATGAACTTTTCTAATGATTCTTTATGACATTTTACCTCATTCTTTAAGGAATAATTTTCATCCATCCTCTTCCTTCTATCATCATCAAATTTCACACTCTTATATTCTAAATCATGCAAGTCATGCATTTCTTATATTTAGATGATAATTTCCTCCTTCTCAAAGTAGCACGTTCTAAAACTTTAACCAATTCATCATAACTCAAACCAACATTAATAAAACTATTCCCATTCTCATCATCATTAGAATGGGAAGAAGATGGTACCTCATCATCCAAAGCCATGAGATGAACTTGGTGCTTCTATATTCAAATTTTTCACTTTCCTCTCAAGGCCTTTTCATGAGATAAACTTGGTGCTTTCATATTTGGGTGGTTTTTCACTTTCCTCTTGTCTTTCGGTCTCCTATAAGGCCTTTAAGGCTTTCTTTCTCTTCTTATTCTTCTTCTCTCTTCTTTCTTTCTTACTACTTCTGTCATCCTTTTCATCCTCCTTAAGGAGAGGGCAATAACTCTTTAAATGACCTAGTTTCCTACATTCAAAACAAACAAAATTAGTGGACTTTATCTTATAGTTAGACTTACCTTGCTCTCTTTTCTCGAAGTGTGCCATCTTCTTCAAAAACTTATTGAAATTTATAATAAGAAGAGCTATATCATCCACACTATCTTTTGAAGAGTTTTCTTCTTTAATAGACCACTTTCTTAGCTTTAAATGCCAAATTCTTTCTGCTTGACGAAGCTTGCTCTTCTTGTGCTTTTAACTCCTTCATGATCATCTCATAGGTGAGTAATGAACCATTAATTCATCCAAATGTAAAACATTAAGGTCTTTAGCCTCTTGAATGATGGTTACCTTTGCCTACCATCTTTTCAGAAAAATCTCAAAATCTTTCTAACAAGTTTAACATTCGAATATGTTCTTCTCTGACCTTTTAATCCATTTATGATATCAATGAATCTAGTATACATGTAAGAAATAATTTCATCACGATGCATTGAAAACAATTCATATTAATGATTGAGCAATGAAATCTTACTTCCCTTTACTTGGTTAGTACCTTCATAAGTAACTTCTAATGTATACTAAATCTCTTTAGGTTATTGAATTCATTCCTACTTAATGCGCAAAACAACATATGAACGGCTCTACTATTTAGTGAAACTTGTCTTTCATCTTTTACAATCTACTCTTCTTTCACTTTAATAACTTTTTGACCATTTTCAATCTTAGTAGGAATGTATGGCCCTTCACTTACTATATCCCATAATTTAACATTTTAGGCTTAAAGGAAAAACCTTATTCTAGTTTTCCAATACAATTAATCATTTCCAACGAAAAATGATGCCTTACTAATGTGTTGACCCTTATGACTAGATAAACCTAGTAAATATGCCATAATGGATGCTTACTAATCATTTCGCTAGAAACTAATACAAATATGAGACCTACGCTCTTATACTAATTGTAAGCTCTCTAAAGGAACTCAAAAGGGGGGTAAATTGTGTGATTGAAATTTTATTGACTAATTGAACTTGCCACCTAATCCAATTCAATTTAATATGATATGCAAACGTGATGCCAATTTGATAACAATTAACTTAATAACTAAACCACACAACAAGTAATAAGAAAACAAAGGGAAGAGAAAGACACAAAGTTTTAAAGAATTTTACCTACCCCAAAGATATACTACATCTCCTTTCTAAATGTTTGTTAGATATTTGTTTTACTCACAACTTAAAAATAAATACAATCTTCTTCTAGGGTGAGAGTAACCCTTTCAAGACGAATCTTTAAGGCAAAGAGGAGCTTTTATAAGTAAAATCTTTTTTAGACAAAGAAGAGCCTTTATAAGACACAATCTTCTTGTTTAAGGTGAAGAACAAACCAAAAATCTTTACATAGAAAAGAGGAGCCTTAAATCAATTAAATAACCCAACAATTTAGTAATCCTTTTTATTAGAAAACAAATACTTTTAAAGATGTGTTTCATTAAAGTTCAATTAAACTAAGGGCTCTAATGCTTTCACAATTGATATGAATGATCAATTACACTCTTAAAAGTTTAAAAGAACTTAGTAAGAAAAATTTGATGCACCAAAAATGTGTATGAATGATGAATGACAATTTGAAAAATCAAATGAAACATATCTGGACAATCTTGATAGATATGAATGTAATTGCTTCCAAACAAATAAATAAGCCTATAAAAATTCACCTAAATGGTCAATGATACTCTTGAGGACTTAAACAAAAGGAAACGTAAATTGAGAAACAATCAATTTGGATTTGAATGTCCAAATATATTAATGAATATTATAGCATGCAAAACTAGACAGTTTTGAGGAACCTGTGAATTTTTAGCCTAAACAGAAAGTATAAGTGCCTAAAAATCAAAATAAAAACATCTGGACAATCTTGATACCTTGAAAAATCTAAATACAACAAATTTCACACTAAAAAATGATCTAGATAGCCAAAATCGAGATTAGCAAAAGAATAGAAAAATTAGAGGTAATTTTCATGTATTTGGAAAAATAGGTTTAAAACATATGAAATAATCATCACAAAATTCTAAACAAAGATTAAACAAACTCTAGGACATTTAAATAAACATGAAAAATTATTTCATAATTTTAGAAGAATATTAAGATACCAAGAATTACATTTAAAGTAAGAATAGAGAAATCTGAGACAATTTTGGTGTATTTAGAAAAACAAGCTTAAAACATATGAAATAATCCTTAAAAAATTTGAAATAAAATTAAAAACACTCTAAGACACTTAAGTAAACAAAAAATAATTATTTCATAATTTTAGAAGCAGATTAAAATAGCAATAATCACGTTTAAAGTAAAAATAAAGAAAACAGAAATAGTTTGTTCTGTGAGTGAGTTTAAGCTCTAATTTATCAAAATAAACACCCTAAAATATGAAACTATGATAAAAAAAAAATTAAAACACTTAATCTAACTGAAAAAATGAATTCTAACAAAAAATCGTTTAAGATATGGAGGGACAAAAGTAAACTAAAATAGTGAAAAAAGGCGGCAAACAATAAAAAAAGGAGGCAACCTTGAGGTTTGAACGATTTTTTTCTTTCAATCTTGTTTCTAAGGCTTCTAAAAAGACTAAAAGTGTTTAGAGATGTTCTTATAAGTTTAGGAAGGGTTTAAAGAGTTTTAATAGCAGCTCTAGCCATTTAAAAGCCAAAGATTTTAATTCCAAAAAGGAAGTAAAGAGCTATAAGAGATAGCTTTAAATAATCTATATTCTTATAACATCAATCAATATTTTGAGTGCCTAAAAATTTGAAATAAAATTCTATTGCAGTATTAAGACCTTAAGCAAAATGTGTATGATGATTTTAAGAATAAAAAATGATTTTAGTATTGAAAAATCAGATTGAATGATAATAATTCAAATCTGGATAGAATTAAGGTATGTCAACAAAAGAGCTTAAACCAATTGAATTTTAACTCTAAAATTGCAAAAAAAATGACTAAAACAATTCTTAACTATCCAAACATTGAATAATACTTTAAGAAAGATTTAAAATATAATTTGAGATCATATGAATAATTAAAGTGATTCAATTACTATGTTATGAAACTTTATGTCACTTTTAAAAACTATATGCAATGTATGATCAAAATTAAGCCCTCAAATCAATTGGACAATAAGTAAAACTTACAAACATATTCAAAACAAAAAAAAACTAAGGTCTTGTAGCATCCATATCTCTTTTTCTTCATTTAACTTCATTTTCGTCCTTCAAGTTTCAAGCTTTCCAAATGTAATCATCTTGAAATACACCTATCTTTAAATTTTACATTATAAACTTAAATTGTTAGTAACATTTATGTTTT